>LPNX010835052.1:536490-621385 GCA_001517045.1 Pseudotsuga menziesii | reverse complement strand
CACCGCTCCTCGATACTCGGCCTCTGCTGAAGATAGTGCTATGGAAGCCTGCTTTTTGCTTGACCAGAAAATAGGGCCACCACCAAACATGAATACATATCCGTAATTTGATTTCTGATCAATAGAATCACCCACCCAATCAGAATCTGTGTATCCAACCAGCTCTAGCTCGGAGTCTGCAGCATAGTGAATGTCGTAGGTCCTGGTTCCCTGAATGTACTGGAGGATCCTCTTAGCTGCCTTCCAATGAATATCATGAGGCTGCTGCATGTATCTTGATACAACATTCACAGCATAACAAATATCAGGCCTAGAATGTGTCAAGTACAATAAGCTGCCAATCAGCTGTCGATAGATAGTGCAGTCCATGGGAGGTGTGCTTTTTGCTTCTTCAAGGATGATCCCTGAAAGGAAAGGGAATGGTGCAGGCCTACATTCAGCCATGTTAAAATTGACTAATAGGTATGAAATGTATTTTGACTGAGTGACCATAATCCCATCATAATTTTGCTCGATTTCGAGCCCCAAAAATTGTTTTAGAAGCCCCAAATCACTCATTTCAAAGGCATTGTGGAGAGTAGTTTTGATGGCTGAAATGGAGGCAATTGTGCTACCTGTGATCAGTAAGTCATTGACATATAAAACAATTATAATTATATGACCATCATGCTACTGTAAATACACATTTGGATCTGATCTACATCTCTGAAAGTTTTGTGAGAAAAGGAAGGCATCCATCTTGGAATACCACTCTCTTGGGGCCTGTTTTAACCCGTATAGTGACTTCTTTAGCTTGCAAACCAAAGATGGATCAGTGATGTAGCCCTTAGGCTGCTTCATGTATATCTCCTCCTGAATATATCCATGTAGAAAGGCTGACTTAACATCCATGTGATGCACCTCCCAGTGCTTGGATGCGGAAATAGCCAAAACAAGATGGATGGAGTCCATTTTTGCAACCGGTGCAAAGGTCTCATGGTAGTCCACTCCTTGGACCTGAGAGAAACCTTTTGCTACCAGCCTTGCCTTATATTTGCAGGTGCTTCCATCAGCAGCAACCTTTTTCTGAAACACCCACTTGCATTGAACCAATTTCCTTCCCGGAGGAAGAGAAACTAGCTCCCAAGTAGTGTTTTTCTGAAGAGAATTCATCTCTTCATCCATGGCAACTTGCCATCTCGGATCCTTCCGAGCATGGTAGTAGGATTTTGGATCTGAAATAATCATCAAATAGCAATTTTTGGACAGCAAAATATCAGAACAAGAGAGTGCAATACCTGCTCTTTGGAAATCAGACCGGGTTCTCCTTGGATCATCCGGATTTCCAATGTTGTCTCCTGCGAAGGAGAGTGTCTGTCGGGCCCATGTAGGAAGATGAGTTTGCACTTCAAGTTATGATTCAGTATCTAATTTTTGCTGTTCACTGATATCAGAAATCAAAGGATTTAAATCAGGGTCATCACCTCCAATTTCATCATCCAAATATTCAGTGGAATAGGAAGAAATTTCAGCAGTTTTCTCCTCCACTAGTTCCACCTCCTGAAGAGGCTCATCGAACTTGACACTTCTCTCGATGATGATCTATTTGGTCTTGATATATATCAGCTTGAATCCTTTAGATTCATCAGGATATCCAATAAACAGACATTCTATGCTCTGCGGTTGCAAATCCCTTCTTTTATCAAGCGGAATCCGAGCCCATGCAGTGGACCCAAACACCCGTAGGTTCGACACATCTGGCTTGTGTCCAAAGTATGATTTGAAAGGATTCTTTCCTTTCACTGATGAATGTGGTACCCTATTCTAAATTTATGCTGCAGCATGCATGGCTTCAGCCCATAAATTTGAAGCAAGCTTCTTTGACTCCAACATACAGGTGGTCATCTCTTTGAGAGACCGGTTCTTCCTTTCTGCTACTCTGTTCTGCTGGGGAATGTAGGGAATTGAATGTTGGACCTGAATACCACTTTGGGAGAAAATGGACAGAAACTCATTACTGACATACTCCCCTCCATTATAATATCTCAATATCTTGATCTTAAGCCCAGAGGCATTTTCGATCAAAGCCTTCAATTCAGAAAATTTCTCACATACTTCTGATTTCTTTTTGAGAAAGAAAACCCATGTATACCTTGAAAAATCATCAATAAAGGTAAGAAGGTACCTTGATCCATTCATGGATGTGACAGACATTGGACCACTGATATCAGAATGTATCATTCCCAATATGCTTGTACCTCGGTTTGCCTTCCCCCGTTCGAACTTGTGCTCAGGGTGCTTTCCAATCACACAGCCCTTGCAGACTCCCGTGGTTGCCTTGATGACCGGGAGGCATTCAACCATGGAATTTTTCTATAATTGCTGCAAATATTTGAAATTAAGATGGCCAAACCTTTCATGCCATAGCCTACTAACCTAATTTCCATGAGTTAGCAAAGCGGTGGGCTTTTCATCCGCAACAAAGTGAGAGAACTCATAGGATTTTGCATGATGATTTGCATGGCCTTTTGCAATGAGTTTCCCAGATGCAATTTTTGTTATCTCAACATCATTTGTGCTGAAAGAGACCCTCTTAGACATTCCTGTATGTGTCATTTGATAGACACTAAGGAGATTTGCTGCTAGAGATGGTACATACAAAACATTAGAAAAAAAAACCATTTTCTAGATTTACAGTACCTTGTCCTTTGGAAATGATGGTGGAGTCATCTCCCAAGTGGATGGGAATGGCTTTGCTGGTCTCCAAGGATGAAAAAGAGTCTTCTTTAGCCATCATGTGATTCAAAGCACCACTGTCAATCAGCAGTGATTTGGACTTCGAAGTGCTTGCCATGAGGGCATGACCTTTCTCATGCTGTGGTTCCCAATCTTGGTGATCTCTCCTCTGAAAGCTCTCCGGAAGTTTGATGTGATTCCTCTCAAGGAGAGAGGTTGCTTCATCAAGATTTTTCTTCATGCAGACATGTTCAGGGTGAAAACCCTTCCCGCAGTAAGAACACCTGATTCTTTCTTTCCCATTTTGCCCTTTCCTTTATTCTTCCTTGAACCGGAAGATTCATCATGTTGCTGATTTTCAAATTTAGGTTTTGTAACATCAAATCTAGTTTTCTGATTTTTCTGCTGATTTCCTTTACCCTTTACATCTTTGGGCCCCGTGACATGGAGGGCTTGATCACAGGAAGATCAGATGATCCCCATCTAGACAAGCTTGTCATGTTCACTAGTTAGGGACTCAATGAAGGCATCGAGTGTAGGCATCTTCCATTTAGGGGTTGTGAGCTTCCCTACACGGAATGTAGAAACAAAAACTGAATAATCAGCCCCGATTTCAGAGAGGATGGCTAGGATGAGCTGATCATCTTCCTTCTCCACTTTGCATTGCTTCAAGAGAAAAAATGTATGCTTGAACTTTGTAAAGAAATCATTCAGAGTCTCGAAATTGGAAGGTTGGAGAGACATGAGTTCATTTTTGAGTTGATAAACTCTCATGTCATCATGCTTTCCATACAGAGATTCCAATTTGTCCCATATTTGTTTCGGTGTCTTCAGATCCGTAAGATGGAAGAGAAGGTCATCGGAAATAGAGAGGCACAAGAAATCGAAGGCTTCATCCTTCTTATTCAAGAATCTTGATTTTTCTATGGCGGATCGAGGCTCAGGTTCAGTGTCCATGGTGACTCTAAAGAGTCCTTTGGAATACAGTTAATGCTCCATTTTGAGTTTCCATGTGTGGAAATTGTATGGAGTCAATAGAGGTACTGAGGAGGCCATCTGGATTTGCTTGTAGCGAATGCTTCACCTATAGAAACCTAAAAATAAAAACATAAGGGGAAAAATAAGGTCGGATTTGAGCTATTGCTCACATTTCATGGAGAAATCTATCAAAAATATTGTTCTTGATAGATTGATCTTTTTCCCACCGTAAGCTCTGATACCATATTAATTCTTGCACATGATCTAGGAACTAGGAATCAAAATCATCAAAGAATCATTGACAAATACTCATGAATTGGAAAATAACTGGAATTGCCCAATAGGTTTCCTCTTTGTATATTATATAAACAATAAAGGATTACAATTTCCATGCATAGCAATAGCTTAACTCCATGAAGAATTCGAATACCTAAGGGACAATTCGAATTCAGTGAGTGAGTCTAGCTTAACTGACTCTTTGCCATGCAATCTCACTCAGTTAACCACTTGAACAAAACCCTAATTGACTCACCAAAACCTAACTGAAGTTGGAGTGCAATAAATGACTGAATCTCAACTGAAGCAGATCAAACACATGTCATAGCAATCCAATCATCAAGTGCTAGTACTGCATGACTCCAATAAACCCTGATGAGGTTAACTGAAGCTGAACTGACCATCAGAAGTTGGTGAAGGTGCCTTGTTCACTCCAGTTCATTAAAATAATAATAAATAATCATTAAATAATATATTTAATGAATGGAGGCGCCTTAACTGACTGTAACTGATTGGTTGAACTGAAAGTAACCACCAGTTAGCAATTAGGTGCATGAATGTCACACAAATCACCTCTGGAGTGCTCCAGTTAGCCTCCTTGACTGTAGGAGAAGGATAAGTTAGCCTCCTTGACTGTAGGTAGGCGTGGGAGTGACTGGGATGATGGTAATTAATGCTCCACTGATGTCAATTAAACTTAGGATAGTGGTTTAACTAGGCCAATTTGACCGAAGGAGTGAGTATGAAGGTAAATGTCTCCAACATTTTCATTGTCCATTTCTAATTGTAATTAGTTCAATATAATATTTTCTTCATTTGAAAAAATTATTAGGTCTAAATATCAATCATTTGTATGTAAAAGTGACTATTAATGAGCAAACAATGACCATTTCGCCACTATATTGATGCATGCCATGATAATGCGGATTATTTCGAATGGAAGAATGTCTCTATGATATATTTATAATGAATTGACTGTAATTTATAATTATTACAAGTTTCATGTTCATAAATTAATCATTTCAGTCATTTTACTCAGTTTAATCGCTTTTGGAGAAGATTTGGTGCCATTTCCCCAAAGGTCAAATTAGTGATTGTGTAGTTGTTTGGGAGAGGGTAATAATAGCTTGTATAAACTAAATAGTGATGCATATGATACTTTAACAATTTCCCTTAAAAATCCTCTTCCTATTTTCATAAATTGGAGTGTTTTTTGGAGCATTTGAGAATCCATTTCCAGCATTTACCCAGGGGGGATTGGAGCCCCAATTTGCTAGTAAAGACTCCTACATTGGTAAGAATATTAAACAAGTTTTAAGAAGTAATTGGAGGGTCATAAATAATACCTGAACATCATATTGAAGCATTAATATCATTAATACACCTTCTCAAAATATTTGGGAGCATTTGGGTCAATTTGGAGACCTAGACATCAAAACTAATCAAAGGTCGAAATAGGAGAAAAAGTGAAAAATTGGTCATTTTAATAAAATTTCAAAAAAGGAAAATTACAAGTGATATCAGAGCATGGTCTTGGAACCTGAAGGTATTAACTAGGAGTCAAAGAAATAAGCCATCGCCCTTAGAAATTGAATTTGAAGGTGTTTTTGTTGAAGAAGAAGAAGTAGAAGAAGAAGAGGTGCATTCTGCTGAATCTATGACTAATGAGGGGAATGGACTCCAGGATGATAAGAATAAGGAGGAATGTCTTAAGATCGATGGTCAAGTCATCATGTGGCAAAAAGGAAATACTATCGATGATGTGGTAGTGATTGGAGAACAAGAAGGAGGATTATACAAATTGAAGGGCCATCCAGAACAAGCCTTGGTCCATGACACAGTAGAGCCAAGTGAACTTTGGCATAGAAGGGTTGCACATGTGCATTACAGATCACTACCTATTGCAAGCAAAGCTGTCGAAGGTCTTCCAGAAATCCAAGAAAAACATGATGGGGTCTACAAAGGATGTGCAAAAGGAAAGAATACAAAGAAGACATTTCCAAGCAGCGAAAGCAAAGCGAAAGGAATCTTGGAAATCATCCACTCCGATGTATGTGGTCCTATGTCATCAAACTCTCTAAGCGGGTATGCATATTATGTTTCTTTTATTGATGACTTTTCTAGGAAGACATGGGTTTACTTCATGAATAACAAAGATGAAGTATTCAGTAAGTTCAAGGAATTCAAAGCCTTGATCGAGAACCATACTGAAAAGAAGATCAAGACCTTTCGATTAGATAATGGCGGAGAATTCACTTCAAATGAATTCAAAGAGCTATGCAAAGAATCAGGGATTAAGAGGGATTTGTCCACTCCTTACAATCCACAACAAAATGGGATTGCAGAGAGGAAGAATAGAACTATCATGGAAGCTACAAGAGCAATGCTTCATGATTAAGATCTTCCTGTGCATCTTTGGGCGGAAGCTGCCAAAACAACAGTGTATGAACAGAATTGTACTCAACATAGAGTACTCAAGAACAAGACTCTTGAAGAAGTCTTCTTCGACAAGAAACCAGAATTCAGCCATCTCAGAATATTCGGTTGTCCTGTGTACATCCACATTCCAAAAGAGAAGAGGACTAAATTAGATCCTTCAAGAAAGAAGGGTATATTTGTGGGATACTCTGAAAGCTCGAAGGCTTACAGAATATATTTCCCAGGATACAAGAAGATTGACATCAGCAGGGATGTGACATTTGATGAAGACACAGCTTACAACAAATCTAGAAAGAGACCTGCTGAAGAACCTGAAGAATCAAAAGCACCTAGAATTCATGATACAACCATGAATGAAGAAAATCAAGAATAAGATCAAGAATTTGAAGAACCACAAAGACTTGTAGATCCACCTCTGGAGAAGAATCCTCATAAGAGGAAACCTGCTTGGGTACGAGAACTTATCCAAGGTGTGAAAAGATATGGGGCTCCAGAAGAGAATCAAAAAGAAAGAAAGAGGACCAGATCCTACTCCGGGTATGTAGCTTTACTATGTGATTTCATTGATAAAGAACCTTCCAATTATGAAGAAGCGGCAGAATGAAAAAAATGGAAGGATTTTATGATCGAAGAATACCAATCGATCATGAAGAATGATGTTTGGGATGTTTTCCCAAGACCAAATAGGTCAGTTGTAACTTCCAAATGGATTTACAAGATCAAACATGCTGCAGACGGTAGAATTGAAAAATACAAGGCAATATTTGTGGCTCGGGGTTTCTCTCAAAAGGAAGGAATAGACTATGAAGAAACCTTTGCACCTGTAGCCAGATACACTTCCATCAGATTAGTACTTTCTTTGGCTGCAGTGATGAAATGGAAGATACACCAAATGGATGTCAAGACTACTTTCTTGAATGGTGTAGTAGAAGAGGAAGTGTATGTAGAACAACCACTCAGTTTTGAGACACATGATAGGGAGTCTGATGTATGCAGATTGAAGAAAGCCTTGTACAGTTTGAAACAGGCACCCAGGACCTAGTATGGCAGAATTGACAACTTTCTATCTAGTTTGGGATTTACCAAGAGTAAAGCAGATTCCAACCTTTACTACAAGGTTGAAGATGGCAACCCAGTGATGCTTCTACTATATGTAGATGATCTGTTTTTAACAGGTATGGATGGGTTGATTGCTGATATGAAAAGAAAGCTTGCTGTCGAGTTCAAGATGAAGGACTTGGGTATGATGCATTATTTTCTAGGTATGGAGGTTTGGTAGAGTGCGGATGGAATCTTCCTTGGACAAGGGAAGTATGTAGTAGAGATCCTGAAGAGGTTTTGGATGATGGACTGCAAGACTATGGCCACACCTATGGCATCAAACCTAAAGCTATTGAGCAATGCTTCATCAAAGTCGGTTGATGCTATGATGTATCATCAAATGATTGGGTCATTGATGTACCTGATGAACACGAGACCAGACATTTGCTTTGCTGTGAACACCTTGAGCTAGTTCTTGACAGATCCAAGAAATGTTCACTTGATTGCTGCAAAGCATATTCTGAGGTACCTAAGGGGTATAGTTGATTATGGGCTCAAGTATGATGTGAATCAAAGGATTAACCTGGAGGGTTATATTGATTCATATTAGGCAGGAAGTGCCATCGATAGGAAGAGCACTTCAGGGTGTTGCATCAGTATGGGATCAGGTGTGATCTCTTAGTTTAGCAGGAAGCAATCTTGTGTGGCACTGAGTACACCTGAAGCAGAGTATGTCGCAGCTTGTTCAGCTAGTTGTGAGGAAATATGTCTGCGAAAGCTGCTGTCAAATTTATTTGATCTCCAGATGGATGCTACTTGTATACATTGTGACAACCAGAGTTGCATGAAGTTGTCAGAGAATCCAGTGTTCCATGACAAGTCGAAGCACATCGAGATCAAGTATCACTATATCAGGGATATGGTGCAAAGAGGAGCAGTGAAGCTCCAGTATGTTGCGACGGAGGAACAGATAGCTGATGTGTTGACAAAGCCATTGACCAGAGTGAATTTTGAGTACTTCAGGGAGAAGCTTGGTGTTCTCCAGATCGAGGTTTCCTCCAAGGGAAAGTGATGAGTCCCATAGCCATTTTGACATGGTGAGAGGATTAGTTCCTTCCATGGTCAGATGTAAGGGCTGAGCCATTGTCATGGTGAGAGGATTTGATTCCTTCCATGTCAGATATGAGTGCTGAGATCCATAGCCATTCTGATGAGTAGGTCAGATATAAGGGCTAAGCCATTCTGTCATGGTGAGAGGATTGGTTCCTTCCATGATATATGGGAGTGCTGGCCATTCTATCGAGTAGGATAGATTTAAGGGAAACTGCCATTCTGGGAATGGAGGTACCTGGTCAGTTACTAGGAACACTCAGTACGGGACTGAGAGAGCCATTCTGACGAGTAGGTCAGATGTAAGGGCTAAACCATTATGTCATGGCTAAAGGATTAGGTTCCTCCCATCTCAGATGTGAGTGTTGGCCATTCTGTCGAGTAGGACAGATGTAAGGGAAACTACCACTCTCTAAGAGAGTGGAGGTACCTGGTTCGTTACTAGGTAGCTCAGTCAGGGATTGGGGGCCATTCTGATGAGGGTGTAGGATTTAGTTCCTACCAGGTCAGATGTGAGTGCATGCCCTTCTGACGAGGGTGTAGGATTTGGTTCCTACCATGTCAGATGTAAGTGCAAATCCTTTCCATCATTGTGAGCAGGATGCGTTCTAGCCTGGATGAAAGTATGGAAATGTTTTATCATTGTGAGTAGGATGTGTTCCCTCCTAGATGGATGTAAGTGCAGAAATCTTCTATCATTGTGAGCAGGATGCGATTCCAGCCTGGATGAAAGTATGGAAATCTTTCATCACTATGAGTAGGATGTGTTCCCGCCTAGATAGAAGTATGGAAATATTCCATCATTGTGAGCAAGATGTGATTCCTGCCTGGATGAAAGTACGAAGTTCTTTCATCACTGTGAGCAGGATGTGTTCCCGCCTGGATGGAAGTGAGTACTATGCCTTTCTGACGAGTAGGTCAAATGTAAGTGCTGAAGAAGACCTACATGTTGGCTAGGCCTATAACCAACATGAAAGAAGGCTAGCTCTATAGAACTTCCTATGATGAGAAGAATCATGAGATAGCACATATGATGATGACCAGATGAGATCTAGATTGAGCTATGATCCAGATCTAGTTATGATGACTCCGAGAGATCCAGATTGAGTGATGATCCAGATCCAGCATTGATGATCCAGATCCAGTAATGATCTAGATCCAATGATGATGATCCAGATCCAGTGATGACGTCCCATGATGATCCAGATCGAGAGATGATCCAAATCTAGTGACGATGTCCCATGATGATCGAGATCGAGAGATGATCTAGATTCAAAGAATGAAGATGACTTGAAGATGAATATGACTTAAAGACTCAGAAGACTTGAGATGCAGATGACGAGATGATCCAATTGATACAGAGAAGAAGACCAATGCTGAAAATTGTGTCGAAAGAATACCTTCCTAGTTAAGAGGGAGTGTTGATGTATTTGTAACTTCGAAATGTATTCATCTATGTATCTTATGTATTGTAACTCGATTTTTATTCTGGGATGTATCTATAATTTAATTGAGTCATGATTTCATGCCCCGATGTTCCGATCAGGAGAATCAATAATGTAAACAAGTCATGTCAATTCATAGTGGGTAACCCTTCAATTGTCTAAGGGTTAAAGTCCCCACAGTTTCGGGTCACTATGGTTATTAGACTCTCCAAGTAGAGGTCGGCCCTAGTAGGGTTTTAGTCATGTCGGGATTAATATAAATAGAGAGCTAGACTCTCTATTTAGAACACATCACTCACACACTCAAGTGTAGCGCATAGTTGGGGAAGGAGAAGACACTGGGGATAGACAAGAAGAAGATTATTGATGTCGGGAGTGCATCTTACTGTTTTGGGGTTTTACCTTTTGTGTTGATTCTATCTATGAGGAATTTGTGGGGTTTTCTCCATTTATGGTTTCCCCAATGAAAAACACTATGTTCATTGTCTCTTGTGTTTGATTGTTGTATGTGTTGTTCTCTCAGTAAAGATCCTAACATAATGCTAGCTTGAATGTTGAAAAACTAACAAGAATAGAGTAAATTGTTGAATTCCTGAGATGAAATTTCAATATTCGAAAGGTGCACTAAGGGTTGTAAGAGGGTATCACACTTACCCAATCAAGTAGTGAATTGCAATAGAATGAGATCTATATTGAGGCATGGGGACATATAATGGGCTATTGAATTTCATATCACATCTTCGAATCCAAACATAAAGGTTTTTGAACACCCAAAGGATATAGAGAAACTATTTCAAAAGTATGAAAAAAAAATTAGTGTTCTTCCACATGGTGATCTACTTACTTGGATGTACAAGCACTTTCATGATTCTTTGATGAGGTACCTTCTTGATGTACATTTGTATGGTGTTGTTATGTACTCTCATAATCTATATTTTTTACTCATGATGTTTGGAAGGGTGCAGTACCAGCAATGAGATCCTGGAATTTCTTTCTTTCATCTCACTTGGAGTAGCAGCTTGGTTGTTGGTTTGAGAAAGCAAACCAACCTTCAGTTATTTGAGTTCATATTTGCATAGCAGTGTTCCAATTTCCTATATGGGAAACCTTTTGAGATATGGATTCAATTTTCACCTACTTGGTTTTCATGGAATTTCATTATAGACATTTCACACCATGCATGTATCAGGATCATATGGGACCCTGGGATCATTTTTGGTCTCATTGGTTTCAATTGTGGGGGAAACAAGTAGCATTAGAGACTTAGTCACCACTTGAGAAGAAGATTGTAATTAGAGTAGTGCAGCAGCAAGCATGGTGGTTCCACTATAAAATTTATTGGAATCTTAAGAAGCTCAAATTTTGGTAACTCAACACCAACTTCAAAGAAACATACAGAAGCAAAAGGGGGTGAAAGTTCAGAAAAGGTTTCCACAATATGGAGGTAAATACTATTTGCACAAATTTGGTTTTTATGGATTTGATTAATCCTTTTGGTGTTAGTGATGATGTTATAGGATATATAAATATGCAAAATCCACATCTCTTTACTTTTGGGAACACAAAATTGTAGAACATGAGTGCCACTACTCAAGTTCCACCTAAAGAAAATCAATTAGCAGAACCATAACATAGCACTTGGTGCAAAGGAAAGAGTACCAAATGAGGATTCCACTTGGGAATATGAAAATATTTTGCAGCATACAAATATTAAATTGCTTTAGGACAAGCAATATTGGGTGGGGAGGAATGTAATGTCCCATTTTTTATAATTGCATAGCGGGACAATTCCATCAGTCCTACTAGTTCCCTAGGTTGAATGGATACATTTGGAATTTTAATAAGGGAGATAATAAATGATGTTCAGACATTAGAATGGAATAAATATTTAATAATGGAGCTAATTAAATAAATAGAAGATAAAATTGAAGTGGAAATGGAGCATGGAGACACGTGAAGATTATGGGGCCCACACAAGCTAGAATTTGTGTGCCACATGGCATCCTCCTCTTGCAATTTTGAATCCATGGGAAGCCTAATGTTCTTGGATGAGTTAGAAGGATAATAAACTTGGTCATATTCCTCATAGGTATAATTGGGAAGGAAATTTGACTTCCATGGGAGAGGAAGAGTCAACTGGGAGTTTCTTGGACACTTGGGCTAGATTCCCTAACATCTATGGCATTTATGACACCAATGATGAAGATGCTATGACATTTAGTACATATTGCAGACCTAAGGGCTGAAATATTACCATTCTCACATGTTATTTCTAAATAGTGAATCCAAGAGGGTGCTCATGTGAGTTGTGGAAGCTCAATGGGTTCCCACTCGAATTGGGGGAAGATGGAAGGCTAGGAAAGGGAGGACACATGGAAATCCTTAAGCACACACCCTAATTCGAATTGGCTTGAGTTTTTGGATGGATTGGTAAAATTATAAGGCTAAGTATGTTTATAAAATATAGGAATAAACCAAGATAAGGGCTTTTGATCATTTGAGAAATTTGCATTTGTGAATTGATAGAACTAGTGGATGACTAGTTTCTTGCCTTAGCCAATTTCGAGGGTGAAAGATTCCCATCCAAGTTGGTGTTTGGAGAGGACCCTTAGGTATTTCATGGATATTTAATGAAGTTTTATTTTCAGGTGTAAGATACATGGAATCTTGTGGTTACTTATAGTGCAGCACTTTCTCTCAACCATTTCCGGTTTTTATTGCATATTCTTGCTCATGGAGGGATTATGCTTTGGGTGAGCTATTGATCTCTTTGGGGAAGATTATAATGCCCCATTATTTTATGTTATTATGTAAATTCTCTGAATTTCAATTTCATAAGACTCTCAGGTATAAATACCAAAATATTTCATGTAAAAATGTTGAACAATGAAGAAATAGTGTCATTTCCCCACTATCTTGTTGTGAACCATTGTAATGTTGATTATTCAGAATTGGTAGAGATTTTTATCGTACATTTTGGATTGTAATAAGCTCAATATTATCTATTATTCATTCTCATAAATTATCAGGTCTAAATATTAATGGGTTGTATGTAAAAGTGACTATTAATGACCAAATAATGACCATTTCCCCACTATATTGATGTATTCCATGATAATGTTGATTATTTCGAATAGACAAATGTCTATATTATATATTTATGATGAATGGACTTGGATTTATTATTATTACAATTTTCACATTCATCACTTAAGCATTTGAGGTCTTTTTACTCAGTTTAATTACATTTGGAGAAGAATGGGGTCATTTCCCCAAGGGTCAAATTAGTGATTTTGTAGTTGTTTGGGAAAGGGTAATAACAACTTGTATAAACATAATAATTATGAATATGATACCTTAACAATTTCCCTTAAAAATCATTTTCCTCTTTTCAAAAATTTGAGTGGGTTTGGGAGCATTTGAGAAGTCATTTCTAGCATTTACCCAAGAGGAATTGGAGCCCCAATTTGCTAGTAAAGGCTCCTACTTTGGTAAGAATATTAAACAAGTTTCCAGAAGTAATTGGAGGGTCATAAATAATCCCTTAAAATAATATTCAATTATTAATATCATTCATACACCTTCTTAGAATATTTTGGAGCATTTGTGTCAATTTGGAGACCTAGACATCAAAACTAGTCAAAGGTCGAAATACGAGAAAAAATGAAAATTTGGTCATTTAATAAAATTTTGAAAAGGGGACATTAAAATTGGTATCATAGCATGGTCTTGGCACCTGATGGTCTTAACTAGGATTCAAATAAATAATACACCAACCTTAGAACCTGAAGTTGAAGAAGAAGAAGTAGAAGAAGAAGAGGTACATTCTATTGAAACTATGACTAACGAGGGGTATGGAATATAGGATGATAAGAACAAGGAGGAATATCTTAAACTCATGAAAAATATCTTTGATGACATAACCAAGAAATTTAACCAGCATCTTATGAAAGTATTCAAATTGTTGGTTATCCAATTTGGAAGCAAAGGAGTAATAGGAGATAGCAGTAGTTCACAATCATAAGAAAAGAAGACAATGGGTGAGCATATTTTCTCAATATCAAGACCCCATAATAGACCCCATGAATTTCAGATCACACCAAGGCCTACTGCACCTAATATTCTTATACCCAAAGAAGAGCCTAACATTCAACTTGAACTTTCTACAATGGAAAAAGAATGGGATAAATTAGATGAAGATTGTAAGAAAAGTGTACCATTTGATCAGTACTTTCTTGCTGCAAAAAAACTCAAAAATAAGGAAGATAATAGGTCTCTATACCAAAACAAAGAATTAGATCTGTATTTTCAGCTGAATCCAATGATGGAAGAAGATGCCTTAAAAATGGCCATTTTTGCACTTGGAAGGAGATTCCAATGAATGGTGGTTCCATGTCCTGAAAAATTTGTGTCATAATTAGGTTAAAACATATGAAGCATTTATTGATAGGGTACTAGAAATATTTGAGCAAAAATATCCAGAATTGTCTTTCGAAGAACTAGCCCAATTGAAGCAAGTCGAGACCCCTACTGATTATATGATGGAGTTTCAAAAATTATTAGCCAAGGTGGCTGATGTGTCTATGGGAAGGTTAGTATTGTTGTTCAATGAAGTTTTAGCTGAAATATTAAAAGGTTTTGTCAAATCCCACAATCCCACTACATTAAAAGATGCAATGAGCTTGACTAGAGATCTCCAAAATGTGCTTCCTAGAACAAGATTTCCTCCCAAGCCTAACTTTAGATTTGAAAATAAACCTTGGAAAAGAGATGCACCTGATAAGAAGCATGAGAAAATATATTCATTTGAAAAGAATAATACAGAAGGACTAAACAGGGATGAACTTCAAAGAAAAAAATTGTGCTTCACATGCTTTCAACCATGGACACCGAGGCATAAATACACTAAGGGAAAAGCTCAATACATAGAAGTATTTTCTGATAATGATGAGTATGATAGGGGTATGGATGAATAAGGACACAATTCAGATAAAGAGGAGGCATATGAGATAGCATCTGAAGAAGAAACACAAGAATAAAATCAGCCTTCACCGGACAAAGCAAGAATGGCAGTACTTTCAGCAGTGCCTTGCTATCACACTATTCGATGCAAGGGTGTGATACTAGGATAAAGAGATTCAGTTTTGGTAGATGGAGTAGACATACATAAATTAATTTATGCAGAGATGGTGGAGAAAAGGAAGATACCTATTGAACCATTCGATGGCTTCACAATTGTCTCTCTCGTTTAGAAAACAATACAGTGCAAAACATGGGTTCCAAAGCTACAAGTCACCATAGGTAACTATACTTTTGTTGATAGTTTTTATGTGGTTGATGTTGTTGATAATAATGTGGTTTTGGGAGTGCAATAGTTGTATTCTATAGGGGATCATACAGTAAATTATCAAATTCCTAAGATGAAATTTCAAGATTCGAAAGGTGCACTAAGGGTTGTAAGAGGGAAGCACACTTACCCAGTCAAGTAGTGAATTGCAATGCTAAGAGATCTATATTGAGGCATGAGGACATAGAATGGGCTGATGAATGTCATATCACATATCCCAAGCCAAACATAAAGGTTTTTTAACACCCAAAGGATATAGAGAAACTATTGCAAAAGTATGAAAAAAAATTTAGTGATCTTCCACATGGAGATCTACTTACTTGGATGTGCAAGCACTTTCATGATTCTTTGATGAGGTACCTTCTTGATGTACATTTGTATGGTGTTGTTATGTAATCTCATGATATATATTTTGTACTCATTATGTTTGGAAGGGTGCAATACCAGAAATGGGATCTCGCAATTGCTTGCTTTCTTCTCACTTGGAGTAGCATCTTGGTTGTTGCTTTGAGAAAGAAAACCAACCTTCAGTTATTTGAGTTCATCTTTGCAAAGCAATGTTCCAGTTTCCTATATGGGAGACCTTTTAAAAGATGGATTCAATTTTCACCTGCTTTGTTTTCATGGCATTTCATCATAGACATTTCACACCATGCATGTATCAGGATCATATGGGACCCTGGGATCAGTTTTGGTCTCATTGGTTTCAATTGTGGGGGAAACAAGCAGCATTGGAGACTTAGTCACCACTTGATAAGATGATTGTAATTAGATTAGTGCAACAGCAAGCATGTTGATTCCTCTCTGAAATTTCTTGGAATCTTAAGAAGCTCAAATTTTGGTAACTCAGCACCAACTTCAAAGAAATATACAGAAGAAAAAATTGGCGAAAGTTCAGAAAAACTTTTCTGAAATATGGAGGTAAAGGTTATTTGAATAAATTTGGTTTTTATGGATTTGATTAATCCTTTTGGTGTTATTGGTGATGTTACATGATATATAAATATGCACAATCCACATCTCTTTACTTTTGGGAACACAAAATTGCAGAACATGAGTGCCACTACTCAAGTTCCAGGTAAAGAAAATCAATGAGCAGAACTATAACAGAGCACTTGGTGCAAGGGAAAGAGTATCAAATGAGGATTCCACTTGGGCATATTAAAATATTTTGCAGCTTACAAATATTAAATTTCTTGAGGACAAGAAATATTGAGTGGGGAGGACTGTAATTTTCCTCATTTTTATAATTGCATAGCAGGACAATTCCATCAATCCTACTAGTTCCCTAGGTTGGATGGATACATTTGGAATTTTAATAAGGGAGATAATAAATGATGTTAAAACATTAGAATGGAATAAATATTTAATAATGGATATAATTAAATAAATAAAAGAGAAAATTGAAGTGGAAATGGAGCATGGAGACACATGGATATTATGGGGCCCACACAAGCTAGAATTTTTGTGCCAGATGGCATCCTCCTCTTGCAATTTCGAATCCATGGGAAGCCTAATATTATTGGATGAGTTAGAAGTCTAATACACTTGGACATATGCCTCATATGTCTAATTGGGAAGTAAATTTAACTTCCATGGGAGAGGAAGAGTCAAATGGGAGTTTCTTGGACACTTGGGCTAGATTCCCTAACATCTATGACATCTATGACACCAATGATGAAGATGCTATGACATTTATGACATATTGTATACCTGAGGGATGAAATCTGACCATTTTGACATGTCAGGTCGAAATAGGGCATACAAGAGGGATTTCATGTGAGTTGGGGAAGCTCAATGGGTTCCCACTTGAATTGGGGGAAGATGGAAGGCTAGGAAAGGGAGGACACATGGAAAATCTTGAGCACACACCCTAATTCGAATTGGCTTGAGTTTGTGGATGGATTGGTAACCTTGGAAAGATAATTATGTTTATAAAATATAGGAATGAAACAATATAATGGATTTTCATCATTTGATAAATTTGCATTTGTGAATTGAGAGAGCCAGTAGATGACTAGTTTCTTGCCTTAGCCAATTTCGATGGTGAAAGATTCCCATCCAAGTTGGTGTTTGGAGAGGAAAATAAATTATTTCATGGATATTTAATGGAGTTTTATTTTCAGGTGTAAGATACAGGGAAGCTCATGGTTCATTCTAGTGCAGCACTTTCTCTCAACCATTTCCATATTTTATTGCATATTCTTGCTCATGGAGGGATTGCGCTTTGGGTGAGCTATTTATCTCTTTGGGGGAGCTTATAATGCCCCATTGTTTTATGTTCTGATGTAAATTCTATGTATTTAAATTTCATAAGACTCTCAGGTTGAAATACCAAAATATTTCATGTAAAAATGTTGAACAATGAAGAAATAGTGCCATTTCCCCACTGTCTTGTTGTGAACCATTGTAATGATGATGCTTTCGAATTGGGAGATATTTTCATTATCCATTTATGATTGTAATGATATAAATATTATATATTCTTAATTCTAATGAAGTATCAAGTCTAAATATCAATGGTTTGTATGTAAAAGTGACTATTAATGAGCAAACAATGACCATTTCCCCACTATATTGATGTATGCCATGATAATGCTGATTATTTCAAATGGAAGAATGTATATTTGATATATTTATGATGAATGGACTTTAATTTATGAGTATTACAAGTTTCATGTTCATCACTTAAGCATTTGAGGTCATTTTACTCAGTTTAATTGCATTTGGAGAAGATTTGGTGCCATTTCCCCAAGGGTCGAATTAGTAATTTTGTAGTTTTTTGGGAGAGGGTCATAACAGCTTGTATAAACTAAATAACAATGCATGTGAGACCTTAAAAATTTCCCTTAAACATCCTCTACCTCTTTTCATAAATTCTAGTGGTTTTGGGAGCATTTGAGAATCCATTTCTATCATTTACCTCGGGGGAATTAGAGCCCCAATTTGCTAGTAAAGACTCCTACTTTGGTCAGAATATTAAACAAGTTTGAAGAAGTAATTGGAATGTCATAAATAATCCCTAAACATAATATTCAAATCTTAATATCATTCATACACCTTCTCAGGCTATTTGGGATCATTTGGGTCAATTTGGAGACCTAGACATCAAAACTAGTAAAAGGTCGAAATAGGAGAAAAAGTGAAAAATTTGTCATTTTAATAAAATTTCGAAAAAGGGACATTACAGAAACCCTTAACCAGGAAAAACAGCAAACCTTAGATCCTCACCTCTTATTTTCTAATTCTCATTATGAATGCTCGCAATACAAATTATAGGTATTCAGCAACATCTAATACCCTAATCCGTTAACCTGGATTAGAAAATAGAATCTAATCCCTTAATTGGGATTAATTTGCATATTTGAGAAAATTCCCAAAAATAGCCAAAAACGACCAAAACTTTTTTCTTGATTACGCTCGCATCGAAAGGTTCCGACAAGGATCGTCAACATAGCACTGACATGTGCACCTCCCTTCCACATGCACATGCAAATAATATAACATATACCCAACATCCTCCCAATTGTTATTTCCTTTGCATAGAAATGATTCATGTACTCATAAATTCGTAGGTTCAAGGCATCAATTCCCATTGATTCTATACACCATGAGAACTTCTCTATACTAACAAAGTTTGTTAATGAGTCTACAACATTTTTCAAGGTGTCAACCTTCTCTAGCAACACCTTCTTTTCTTCAACCATATCTCTCACAAAATGATATTGCACATCAATATGCATTGTCTTAGCATGATAAGTAGGGTTATTTTCCAGGAATATTGCACTTTGACTATCACAATCTATCCTTACAGCTTTATGTACAAACCTAATACCTGAACACAATATTTGCAACCATGTAGCTTCTTTGCTTGCATGAGTAGTTATCATGTATTCAGCTTATGTAGTTGAGAGTGTAACTACATCTTGTCTCTTTCTCATCCAACTAATAGCTCCTCCAAATAGGTTGAACACATACCCACTTCTAGATCTTCTACGATCAAGATCTCCATCCCAGTCTGCATCAACAAATCCATGTACATTTATTACTTTGTCTCCTCCAAGCCTTCCTTGGTAGAAAATTGCATAATCTATGGGGCCACGCAAATATTAAAATACCCTCTTTACAGTTGTCCAATGCTCCTTTCCTGGTTTTGAAATATATCTTCTCGAAACTCCCATTGCATGAGAAATGTCTGGTATGGTAGATACCATTGCATACATCAAACTACCAACTGCACTGTAATATGGAACTCGTGACATGTCTTCTTCTTCTTCATGTGTCTTTGGACACTGATCTACAGACAACCTTACACCTACAAGAATAGGAATCTTGATTGGATTACTTTCCTGCATGTTAAATATTTGTAGTGTCATCTCAACATATTTTCTTTGATTTAAACTGATCATCTTGTTTGCACGATCTCTTCTTATATCCATTCCCAAAATGAAGTTTGCAGCACCCAGATCTTTCATATCGAATTTGGAGGATAGCTGAGACTTCACCTCCTTTATAACATCTTTGTTGTTTCCAATCAGCAACATGTCATCAACATACAGTACTATGTTAATGAAATTATCACCAACTTGTTTGGAGTATACACAATGATCATATTTTCTTCTCACAGACCCCAGTTCAAGTATGTATGTGTCAAAATTTTGGTAACACATCCTTGGAGATTTCTTTAGACCATAAAGGGTAGTTGACATACCAGCTCTTTCTTTCCCTTTAATATGAACCATTCTGGTTGTTTCATGTATATTTCTTCTTCCAAATCCCCATGTAAGAACGTTGTCTTCACATCCATCTTCTCTACTTTGAGATCAAAAGCAGCAGCAATAGAAAGAATAAATCTAATAGAAGTTAATTTGCAACTAAAGAAGATATTTCACCAAAATAAATTCCCTCTACCTAATAATATCCCTTTTCCACCAAGCAGTCTTTGTACTTATCCACTTTACCTTATACATTGAAATTATTTTTAAACATCCATTTTCTCCCAATGTATTTTCTTCCAGCTAGTAACTGGACTATATTCCAAGCTTCATTTTTGTCCAAGGCATCCATTTCTTCAACCATGGCCTTTTTCTAGAGATCATTATCCTCTAAATCAACAACTTCCTTCACATTTCTAGGATCGTCATCAGTAATAGACAAATCAAAATGAGAGTTAAAATCAGGAGGGGAATACCTCTATGGTTTCCTTCTTTCTCTAGATTATCTCCTCAAAATTGGGGTATGGGATTCTTCTTCTTCTAATTCAGCTTCTTATGTTGAGTCAGATTCTTCACCTTCTAACTCAAACTCTATTTTATCTGGTTCATTTTCCATTGGATTCACTTTATGTCTAAGGACTTTTTTGACCTCTTTAAACACAACATCTCAACTATAAATAGTCTTCTTAGTTACAGGATTCCAAGGCTTATAACCTTTCATACCATCTTTATAGTTAATAAAGATACACTTCTCAGCTTTGTTATCCAACTTGCTCCATTTCTTTTTTGGAACATGTACATAAGAATCACAACCAAAAAATTTCAGATGCTTAATAGAGGGTTTCTTACCAGTCCATACCTCTTGTTGATTTTTTTCAATCAATAATGATGTGGGTGACCGATTTACCAAGTAACATGCTATCCCCACTGCTTATGCCCAGAATTATTGTCCTATCCCAGCACTGCTTAGCATGCTCCTTGCATTTTCCATCAACGTCTTATTCATCCTCTCAACAACTCCATTCTGTTGAGGTATATATGGAGTATTCTTCTTCCTTTCTATACCGCACTTCTTACAGAAATCCTAAAATTCATTCCCGCAAAACGCTCCACCATTATATGTCCTCGACACCTTTACTTTCTTTTCTGACTGATTTTCTACAAGAGCCTTAAATTGTTTAAACTGAGCAAATAATTCATATTTATTTCGAAGGAAATAGATCCATGTGTTCCTTGAGAAATCATCTATAAATGAAACAAAATACACTGATTTTNACTATGTATTAATTCTAGAATTCCCTTTGCTCTTGTAGCACCAGATGCAAATCTTACTCGATTTTGTTTTCCATATATGCAATGTTCACATAAATCAAATCTAGAGTGCAATCAGTCATACCTTCAACCATACCTTTACCTTGTAATGCTCGAAGTCCCTTTCTCCGATATGCCACAATATTTGATGCCATAACATTGTCTTTCCTCTTGATGCATTTAGGGTTCTATCATCTTTACCTCCTTCCTCAAGCACAAAAGAACTGTTACATTCATCAATGATGGTTTTTCCCAATAGTTTGTACAAAGTTCCACACCGAACTCCCCTCATCAATACCATTGATCCTCAAACCATTTTGCAACCACCATCTCCACACATTGTCTTTACACCTGCAACATCCATCTTTTTGACAGATATCAAGTTTCTTTCCAAATTCAGAATGTGTAGCACTCCAGGTAGAGTTTTAATCCTTCCATCCTTCATTTTTAGCTTGATTCTACCACGTCCAATGATATTGGTTGGTGAATCATCTCCCAAGTACAAATCTCCTCCATTGTACTCTTCATATTCACAGAACCACTCCCTATGAGGGGTCATATGACATGATGCACCTTAGTCAATCAGCCATATATCATGTTCTGAATGATTACCCATGGAAGCTAGGTACACATCCCCTTCTTCTTCTTAGGAGATATTTTCCTCTATGGAAGGGGTATCCTCAGATCCCTTTTCTTTCTCAACATTCTTAGATCTACAATCATTTTTATAGTGCCCATCTTTACCGCATTTCCATCACTTCCTTATTCCTTTTCCTGGGGATTTAGATCTACCCTTAGATTTATATCTCCCCCCATATCCTTTATTTTTGTTTTTTTCCTGGGGGCGAACTCTCACAGATAAGGAATCCATGCTATGATTATCCATGGTTTTCCACCTCATCTCTTCTGATAGTAGGGATTATACAATTTTATCAAATTTTTAGGTCACTTGACTAGCACTGCCTATTACAACAATTGGGTTGTCCCAGGAATCTAGGAAAGAACACAATAATGCAATACATTTATCTTCATCAACCAGCTTAATGCCAACAGAGCTTATTTGACTTACCAAAGTATTGTAGACATTCAGATGCTCTAGTACATTTTCATTTTCATCCATTGTGGGGTGAAACAAATTCTTTTGTACAAACAACTTGTTCACAAGGGATTTTGATTGATACAAACTCCCTAGTTTCGCCCAAATATTTATCGCACTATCTTCACCAGATACATTCAACAACACATTGTGTGATAAGCACAGTCATATTGTACTCCTCTCCCTTCTTTCTAATTTATCCCAATCATTAGGTGACATTGCAGTGGTTTTCGTACCCAAATCCATATCAATCCATTGTTTCTGATCTACAAGAAGATCCTCCGTTTTGAGCTTCCATAGCTCAAAATTTTGGTCGTTAAATTTCTCAATCTCAATTCTCAAAATGCTTTCCAATCTCTTTCAATGCACAAATCAACACTTCAAAGCTCCCACTGAACCCAGGTTTATCACTGACCCAAGAACTATCAATCGCGTCAAACCCTCAACAACAAAGGCATCCCCCTGATGCCAAAATCAAGCTTTGATACCACATGTAAGTTTCAAACATGTGCAGAGAAGCAAATAATACATATTGTTTTAAGAAAAATAGATATTACACCATAGCATTCACACATAAACACAGAGATTTACCCTAGAAACCCTTAACTAGGAAAACCAACAAACCTTGGAGCCTCACCTCTTATTTTCTCATTCTCGTTATGAATCCTCACAATACAAAATATAGGTATTCAGTAGCATCCAATACCCTAATATGTTAACCCGGATTAGAAAACAGACTCCAATCCCTTAATTGGGATTAAGTTACTTATTTTTAGAAAATTCCCAAAATTAACCAAAAATAGCCAAAAACATGGATCGTCAAACGCAACGCTAACATGCGCACCTCTCATCCACATGCACATGTAAAGAATATAACATATACCCAACAATTATGACATGTAAGAGCCTATAAAAGGGATAACCCAAGTTGTGTGCAAGTTGGTCTCTCTCGGCTCTTGTCTTAATAGAGTTGAAGAGTTGTAGAGAAGAGAGTCGATCTAGACTGTGAGCGAATCCACACTAGAGTGAAGGAGAGGAAAACTTCAAATATCTAAGATTAGAGAGCATGAGAGGAGATCATTTTTATAGATTGTAGGAAATATTTAAAACATACTTTGCAAGCTGAGTGAGCAGATGAAAGGTGCTATACATTTCTCATGCTAGATGAAGAGCACCTTTGTGGTTTTTCCTAGATGAATTTCCATGTTAAATGTTGTCTCAATGTGTATTTGATGAATATGTCTATGTTGAATGAATGATGTTGTGAATAAGTAGGCCTGAATACATTGACTAGCATTTGTTTATGAATGAGTTCTTAGATGCATATTTTGCATTGTTGATAGATAGAACCTGTGCTAAATAGATAGAATCTATGCTAAAGATTTGTATGACTGTTGTAATCTCTATCGACGGACAAGAAGAGTAATATCTTGAAAGAACATAATAATAATAGGAAACACACCCCCCAACTTTGGTCGAGCAAGCTAGTAAGGTGTCGTGGAAGAGGAAATCCCCACCCAACTGTAGAAACTTGGTTTTGGTAGTTACCCATAGAGATATCTCGAGTGAGACTGGATCTGCATTGCAAGTGTTGTCAACTGAGCCCTGCTCTGGCGATTCGATATCTTGGGCTTTGTTGATGTACAACCAAGGGTTTGAACCTGGGTCGAAGAAGGAAACGCCAACATGATTCCACGGGAATCTGTTTGACTAGGAATTCCATTATATTTGAAGATATATTTCTTCCTTCTTTTCATTGTGCATCATAATTTGGGCCAACTTTCGAAAGTTTCAATTCGAAACCAAAGACAATGGTTCCAATGTACTGGATACATAAACTCAATGAGATATCTAAAGTGTGGGGGTACTTTGATGGTGCCAATGAAGGCACACCTCCTACCTGTGTGGTAGGGGGGTTATTTTTCTTATTACAGTTGATTATTTGACTTCAAAGTAGCATTGGGAGGAGGCTCAAATAACTATGTTGAGTACATGTTCTTGAAGCTTCTTGTAAAATTGGAAACAAAAAGAGAAGTATCAAAAATCCAAGTATTTGGAGATTCATTTTTGTTATCAATTAGATGAAAAATATCTATAAGATGGAAAATATGGTGATAGGTGTTGTATATGTTCAAGGAAAACTAATGCAGTCAATTTCTAATGAACTTTCTTTCTTCCATGTCTACAAAGAGCTCAACTCTAAAGTTGATGCTCTTTCAAAGGAAGGACTTCACTTAGATGCATGTCAAATAGGTGTTAAAGGATCGCGAGCATGTGACAGTGCAGAATGAATACTCACTTTATTGCATGGGACATAATTTGTCTAAACACAAGATCTATTTTTATGTAGGACATGTTCTCATCTTAATGTTTATGAATGAGACCTTGGTTGTCATCTATTTTTAATGTTTTAAAGGAGACGTATGCTAGGGTCTTAAAGCTCTTTTTCTTATTGTCTTTTTCTTCTCCTTATGCTAAAATTTATGAATTTTTGTGCCAAGAAGGTGCATTTCTATAGCCCTAGTGGGGGAAGTGTCTGTATGTCCTGTAAGAATAATAAAAAATAAATAAAAAATAAGAATGCATGCATCAGTGTGTTGTAGCATAGTGGTGAGAGGGATGTGTGATATAGTTTGGTGGTAAAAGGTTTTTATATTTGATCCCTCTCGACGCTTTATAGAACCAAAATTAGATGGGTCTATATTGATATTTGAAATTTTCAAAAATAGTCAATAGAAATTTTGGCGAAATGTAAGAAAAATTAAATGGCCGTTTCTTTTTCTTTTTCATTTTTTAAAATACTTTTTTAATGTAATTTTATGAACAAGTTAAAAACTTGTAAATTGAATTTTAGTTTTTTTTGTATAGATAAAACGGAATAAGTCTAAGGGATTCTCATGAATGCTATTAGCATATAATAAAAAGAAAAAATCATTTACTTTACATCTAAACACATTGTGACTGTAACAAAATAGTAAACAACCATCCATGTATCTTCATACATTATGGGAGTGCATGCAAACCTGACTTTAAAAAAAGTTAAGTCTTAGGTTGTGGGAGTGAATGCAATGCCCCACTTGAAAATATAAAGGTTGAGTTTATATAGTGCATACAATCCCCCACTTAAAAAAATAAAATAAAAATAAGTATGCAATGCATTTTTTGTGTTGTGTTACTATGGGGCCTTTTTATAAGCAAAATATTAGCATACTTTAATTAAGAAAACTCATGTCTGTGCAGGTTGCTAAAACCATGAAAAACTTATTCTAGTTCCATCCTTTACATAAATATACATGATATTAGGTAAAGTCTCTATGTAGTCATTGGCTTTGATTTCACTGAAATAAGAGTTATGTTCTACTTGGATTGGTATAACAATGCATTTATTTATGTAAGCATGTGTTAGCATATTATGGCATAGGTTAATAATATCTAATTGGAAATGTCTTATTAGTCCCTGCCTAGGCAAGCAAGGACTCTATGAATCGTCTTGCCACCATTTCTATTAACTTGCACTCAAAACAACACAAAAACCAACATATTTAACCAAAGTTTTCCATAACATTTTGTTTCCAATCTTTATGTTGACCAATGACTATGATTGCACTGCTTATATCAACCAATATAACTTTTGTGGTCTTATTTGGTCTCTTTCCCAGGCAAGGGATGAGTGAAAAGAGATTTTTGAATTTATAACCTAGGTTTGAAGATCATGAATATTGGATATTACGAAGGTTTATAACTTTTTGTAGTCTTATTTGGCCTCTTTCCAAGGCAAGGGATTAGTGAAAAGAGATTTTTGAATTTATAGCCTATGTTTGAAGATCATCAATATTGGATATTAGGAAGGTTTCAAGTAATGCTAAATATTACTTTAGCATTAATCACTAAACATAAAATGTTTGGACTTTAGATTATGTTCTTATGTTCTTGACTTGGCACGTTGTAGCATAGCCTACATAGCCACCTAAAAGGCTTACATTTGGTACCTTGTGGTTGTATATTTTGCATTTGTGTTTTGGTTTCCAAATCATAGACTTGCACTTGCATAACACAACAAGTTCGACTTTAGATTATGTTCTTATGTTCTTGACTTGGCACGTTGTAGCATAGCCTGCATAGCCACCTAAAAGGCTTACATTTGGTACCTTGTGGTTGTATATTTTGCATTTGTGTTTTGGTTTCCAAATCATAGAGTTGCACTTGCATAACACAACAAGTTCGACTTTAGATTATGTTCTTATGTTCTTGACTTGGCACGTTGTAGCATAGCCTGCATAAAAGGCTTACATTTGGTACCTTGTGGTTGTATATTTTGCATTTGTGTTTTGGTTTCCAAATCATAGAGTTGCACTTGCATAACACAACAAGTTCACAAGTTTGTTATCTTGCTCTTCCATCTCTACTTTTACATAAGCCCGGCCTTTGCTCTAGCTGAAGAAAGCTTTTGGAATGAGCAAGTCAACAGGTACAACTTCAAATAATAGTGTTTTACAGCTCTCATGGGAGAACATCATCGACTGTTTTACCGTACATATAACTTAGGGACTACAATATAGTTTTTTAATGCATTAATAAAAATTTTGAAGACTTAATATGTAATATGTACGTACTTACTTTCATGTTCGTGCCTCCACCTGTGTGACTTGTTTCATTAGGTGATTCATGCTTCACGATATCATGTTTCTCGCCATCTCCCCACATAGCATAATCTTCATCGCTATGAACTGCATCATCTCCAATCAGAATTTGCTCATATTTCATTCTTATACAAGATTATATCACCAACAAGATTATACAGCAATCCACCCTATTTTAAAACATGCTCCATGCTCCATGCTCCAGCATCTCAGCTGCCTTGGCCGCACGAAACATATTAACCAAAAAAAAAGAGTAATCACATAATTTTTTGTACATGAATGTTGACACATATTCTATTTTAAGCTTTAATCACAAGCTATAACAGTAAAACAATTATGTAATCTATCCCAAAATCTGGTTTTTACAATAGTATTCGATAGTTCTTTTGGATCCTCTCATTGCAACACTCATCCTTTGATTGTGTGAGCCTTTTTAGTGATATCGGCTACACTTTCGGCTGCTATAGTAGTAGGCGATTCATGCTTCGTGATATCATATTTCTCATAGTCTCCCCACATAGCATAAGCTTCATTGCCATGAACTGCATCATCTCCAATCAGAAGTTGCTCATATGTCATCCTTAAGGGGATCACCAAGCTTATCGCAAACAAAATTATGCATGTTGTTGCTCCATGCTCCAGCGTCTGTGTAATTGTCGCAGGAAAATTATCAACAAAAAATGAAGAGAAATCAGGTTTTTCGGATGCAATCACAATGTGAAATCAAAATTGAAGATGCACCCTTCGTTTGCTAAAGTGGCTCATATGATAGGCTACATCAACTCAAGATCCTCATTACCTTGAACTTAATCTTTTTATCATTTTTTTCTCCAAAGAAAAAAGCTTATATTTATAGAAATAAATATAAAGCTCATATTTATAGAAATAAATATACATTGTGTACATCCTTCACAGAGTCGGTCATAAGATCTTAGTCTTTTTATCATAATAAAGAAACTAGTCATTTCTTATCGCTTGAATTGAAACCTCCTTTTAAATATTTCATCTTGAGCCTTTGGTTAGTACATGGAATAGAAATAGAAAACAACTTCACAAATATCTCTATTTACCACAAATTATTTGATGGCAAAAAAAACTATTTAAAACTCTAGATAGATCCAAACTTCATGACTTTTGCTAGACCCCTATAACCTTAGCTTCTAAAAATTTGAATTTAAAAAGAAGGGTAAAGAACCTCCGTTGTAAAATGCAAGGCTCCATCTACATAAGCTTGATCAATCAGGTGGCATTTCTAGATCCTACTGAGACAAAAAGTATGCTTCTGGTTTATATTCTCTTATGGTATGAGAAAAACTTATCTAGTCGAAATCCTGAATCAGAGGTTTGATTCGATATTTTAGGCCTTTGAAACTAACATTTGTTTACTTGTATTTCTGTTGAGCCCAATCTATAACTATTTTGGAATCACCAATTATTTGTAGTCATTTCAGTGCCTTTGATCTTGCTACATGTGACAACAACCATAATGTACTAAATTCAGCCTTGTTATGACTAGATCTTCCCACCGTGTATCTAATCCAAATCAATGTCATAATAAAATGAAAGAGCATATATATAACCAAATATATAGATGTATTACAAGGAACACAGTGATACAGTAAAATCATATTCTATTAAATGAATGAAACAGAACATACTGTAAAATAAATGTAGCTAGAATGGTGGTAGCTATATCTTTGAGAAGAGATGTGGTGGCAACGCTCATTCATGACAAGTTGATTACAAAAAGAGTTTGAAGGGTCTTTTTATCATAATCATGAGGGCAGAAAACATAACATCCAAAAACCTAACCCTAGGAGATTATTCGTAAAAAGGTTTGTGGGCCTCGAGGTGGTTAGTTGAGGTGTCAACTCCTTGGAGTCGTAACTTTTGCATACGATATATGTTTAGGGCGTTTCCTAGCTTTTTGAAAAGGTCTATCTGAGAAGTGCATGTGTTTCCTACCTAAACTTTCCTTTATATATGTCTACATTATTTTGTCACCAAAAAACGTCGTTTATGGCCTCAAAGAAGCCTCGAAAGTTTTGGACAAGAAAACCCGTAAAAACTACCAAACTGGAAAAATTGTCTTGAAATAGTGAAATAGGTGGGTGGCCACTGATATCCATCTACAACATTCCTCCGATTTGAAAAACTGTCAAACTAGATAAATTGTTTTGGGCCAGTGGAATAGGTGTGTGGCCACCGATATCCATTTGGACTAATCCTCCCCCCTTAAGAAGCAATGGTCTCCATTGTGTCAAGTCCCTCATCATATGGCAAATTGTGTGTTGATTTGAGATCCTAGTGAGACCTTTGTTGAGATGAAGACGTTTCCTTACTTTGACATCCTAATAGATTTGTAATTGTTATTGGTGGATGTGTTGGACTCATTCAACAATTTCGGTTTCCTTATTAGCCTTGGTCTAAACTAGTGTGGATTATTTCTTTCTGGAGGAGAATATTGAATGCATGGCCTTGCACCGTAGAGATACCCAGATAGGCGAGGCAATAATTCCTTTAAGTTCTTCTTGTTTCTGCTAAGTGGGGAGACCTTGCACAGAGGTTGTGGAGGTCCATGTGATCTGAGGTTCACCTTTAGAGGAAATTGTGAAGAGGGAAAATTTCCTGGTGTGGGAGATTGTCTTTCTGAACTGCTTGGTTGAGGTCAAAGAGACTACTCTAGGTGAAGTTGTCTCTGGTGTATGATAGATTTGTCCTCCCAAAGTGATAATGACACTATGAGATCATGACTCATATACATCATGACGCTTCCACATATATGGTTTCCCTAAAAGAACATCATAGACTTCAAGTGGGGCCACATCACACAACACCTCATCTTTGAAAGGCTTGATGTCGTATGGTAGACAAAATTGATTACTGATATGGATACCTCATATTTGGATTATCTAACTGATGGTGTGTGGTTGTGGGTGTCATATTGTCGGTAGGTCCAATCTCTCAATCACCTATGCAGATATTAGGTTATTTTTGCTATCTATATTAACAACAAAATTTAGGTGGGTTCCCTTCACCCACATCTGTGAGTGGAAGAGGCGATCATCTGCCTCTGACCCTTCTAGTTCCTCTGGTTGAATATGCATGGTAGAAACGATGGCAATGGTTTATACATCAACGATCTGATTCCCCTAGTCTGTGATTATGATGATGGGTTATGAATCGGAGCCAAAACTGGGATCTAGTTCTAAAGCTTTGATCTCAGTCACCAATGATTGCTTTGGGAAACATTCATTGGTGTTGTGCCAAGGGGTTTTTTGGAACCCACACGACTTTATGGTGTCCTTATTTGTCTTTCCATTACCCTTCTTTTCTTATGGTTGGGTCTAGTTTTCCTAGGGATATTTGTCCTTACCCTATCCTTTTATCTATGAGCCAAGGTTTCCCTTGCCTTACTTCTATGATAGATTCGCAGGTCTAAATTATCATTTGTTCTTTTGTTGAAATTTCTACTTGATTTTGAGAGCATACCAATAAGCAGCACACAATGAACATATTTCCAAGAATTCCATCTTTATTTAGATGTATTGATGTAGGCCACTGTGATATTGAAGAATCAGGTGTCACTCGGAGTCTTTGATACCCAGCTTTGTGCACAAGGTATGAAATTTTTCGGTTTACTACAACATTATTTGATCTCTCTTGTCGCAGTGTGGTCCATCTCATGCATTGGTCATCATAGTTTCCCATGGGATAATATTGTTCTTTAATGGAATCTATAAAAGAGTCCCAAGTGGGATTGATTTCAACATTTCGGCCTCCTCAGTTAGGAAGCTCACAATAAGTTTCCCATCAATTTTTGACATGGGGGACAGCCTTAAAGAGCACAAAGGTAATTTTTTCCTTGTCGGAGAAATTGTGGGTAGATAAATATCCTTCTAGTATATTCAACCATTTATTTAGGGCTTCGTCATCAATCTAGACTTCAAACAAAGGAATATTAAATTTAACATGTACCTTGAAGGGTGTGGCTCCTATGAAGTGATTGTTTGATGATCCCTCCATTGTTGTTGCCATCCATCGAAGGCGTTGGGAAAATTTTTCTATCATCTTGTTCCTCTGTCATGAGAGGGATTCCTCTAGCAACATCATAATAGGATCTCATGCTTCATCATCTCTATTTTCTTCTGCCATGGGAGGCTTCTTAGGGTGGCAAGAGTGGTCTTCCATGAGAGAAAATACTTCGAGACCCAACTCTCTATACCCTAACCTTGTCAAGTACATGCACTGATAGACAATCAAAGAGCATATTGCTCTGATACCACTAATCCATATTTATGTGAGAACAAGATGAACGAGCATGTATATAACCAAATACAAATATATATTGCAAGGAACACAATGATATAGTAAACTTAGTTTCTATTAAATGAGTGAAACATAACAAATTGTAAAATAAAAGTAGTTAGAAAGGTGGAAGTTATATCTATAAGAAAAGATGTTGCAACTATGCTCATTCGTGACAAGATGATTACAAAAGGAGGCCAAAGGGAATTTGTATCATAAGCATGAGGGAGTAAACCTTAAGATTCAAAAAACTAACCCTGAGAGATTATTCATAAAAAAATTTGTGGGCCCCAAGGTGGTTAGTTGAGGTGTCAACTTCTCGGGGGCATAAATTTTACATATAATCTTTGTAGCTCATTTTAAAGGTCTAGTCAATAAGTACACAGTTCACCTGGAAAGTCCTGCCTTTGGCTAAGCATGGACTAGTTTTCCACCCAAAAAAAGTCATCTACTGCCTTAAAATGGCATCGAAAGTTCTAGACATGAAAATCCACAAAAAACTGCAAAACCAAAAAAAATTGTCTTGACCTGGTGAAATAAGTGGGTGGCCACCAATATCCATCTAGAGAATTCCTCCAACCTAATAAACTACCAAAATGGAAAAACTATTTTGGGCTAGTGGAATAGGTGGGTGGCCATCAATATCCAACTGGATCATTATCTTAATTTAGATACAATAGAGAAGAAATATACTTAACGACTCCAGTTCCACTGATCATCGGGTGCCCATAAATGTAACCATCAAAAAATACCCATGGGATTTCAAAATCCACTAGTAACATGCTCCTTGTTTTCTTCTTTCTTGTTTTGGAATACATTCAAAATAAATAAGTTGTCTATAGATAAGATGTGTTGTTGCCTCCAGAAGGACCCAATGATCCTAAAAAATAGACACATTTCAATGTGCCATATGTTTTTAACCTAAATACAAGGAAGAGCCTTGTAACTAGAAGTGTGCTTGTCTATCCAGACATCTCTACTGACTTCCTCAAGAGATCCACCGATATAAGGTTCCAATAGGTTTAGTTTCAATTTAATTTGTTTCCATACTTTTGTTACATGATCGTAGGATACCATTAAATGAAAAATTGTTTCACCCTCACACTTACATCACACAAAATGGCTTGGTGCAATCAATCCATGTTTGTAGTCGATGTCCCAGGTAAGGATTTTAGTAGAAAGTGCTAACCAAATATAATTCTTTTTCCTTTAAGAGACCCTCATTCTTCCATAATGGATTCCACCACCAATGACACTCCTTATTTGAGAGCTCTTTTTCCACTAACCTATATCCCATTTTAGCAATGAATGTACCAGATATGGGGTCTTTGACCATGCAAGTTCGTTGGGGTGATTTGAGAAAGATATAAAATTGAGCTTGAGACAATGCACATAAATATTCCATAATGATTTTCATTGAACTAGAAAATTTATTTCCTCTGCTTCCTTCCATCTACACCTACCATTATTTTCAACGCAATCATCCTGAATAAGGAAAATCACATCCGAATGGAGAGAAATCACCATATTAGGCGGAAGAATGAAACTTGAATCAACTCCCAACAAAGCATCAACTCTGATCCGGAGATGCCTTCCATCTCCAACTCTTCAAACCATCCATCTTCCTATTAAATGGAAAGCATCCAGAAATGATTTCCAAATGCATGAGCATGAGTTATAATATGTTTTCTCTATCATGAATCAATATTTTATTAATGGGGATTTGAGATATTTGGTTTTCATCGGAGACACCCATAAAGAATTATCAAATAAGCAATTTCATAAATAATGTATTTCCAAAAACTTTGCAAAACTGAACAAATTATTCAGGCCCCACCCACCAATACTTTTATGTTGAGACAAAATGGACCATTTTACCAACAAGATGCCATATTTGTTCTTGTTACTAGTCCATATAAAAACCCAAAACATTTATTTCAAATTTTATGGATGATTGATTTTGGAAATTTCACAATCAACATCCAGTGGATAAGGATGCTCTCTAGCACATAATTGATTAAAATCAATCGATCATCATGAGAAAAAAAACTATTGGTCCAAACTTCCACCCATCACTCAATTCTGTGGTAAATACAGAATCAGTTAGAGATTCTATATTCAGAAGGATTTAAAACAAATCCAAGTTATTTAAAACTATTTGATAAATCTTGGACTTGATAAATCTTGGATTCATATTGCACCCATAGATATATAATTTGTTTAAATTAAGATCCATCCCGGTCACTTTCCCAAAGGTTTCCAGAATCTCCTTATACCTTGCAAACTCCTAAGGATATCCAACTCCAAAAAGGAGTACATCATACACAAACAGAAGGTGAGTAATACTGAGGAAGATATTCTCACTCCCTTGATGATCCCATGCCTTCTTACATCACTTACCAAATAACTTAGTCCCTCTACCACCAACAAAAAAGGAAGGGTGAGAGAGGACACCCTTTCTTTAACCCTTTGGACACTCAGAAAACCTCAAATGGTTCCCCAATAATGAGAACTGCAAAATAGGTTGACTGAATACAACCAAAATTCCAAATTACCACATTAAGAGACATGCCCATTTGTAATAGAATCAGTCTTAAATAGAACCCACTAACTTTATCATATTCGTTGGCCAAATCCACTTTCATAACAACTATCAAACTTTCCGTATCCATGATGGAATAAATGCTTTCATGTGCTCTTGCCACCGCAACATGAAATTGTTGGTTTTGAAGAAAGCCAAATTGTTCACTTGAAACAAAAATTAGAAGAATAGGTTTGAGTCTAGTATCAATAATTTTTTAGATCAATTTGTAAATTAAATTACATAGAGAAATAGGAATGTAATCCTCAAAAGAGATAACTTTGATTTTTTAGATCAATTTGTAAGTTAAATTACATAGAGAAATAGGAATGTAATCCTCAAAAGAGATAACTTTGATTTTGTTTGGGATGATCACAATGAATGTGGAGTTCAAATCCCCCAAAACCTTCCTCGACCTCTTCAATTCCTACACCACTTTCAGTAGGTCATTTTTTAAAAGATAAAAACAAATCCAAGTAGAATTCAACTGGAAATTTATCACGTCTCAAGATTTTTTCTTTCTTAAAGGGACTTAAAACATATTGAACTTCCTCAAGAGTGATTTCAACATCCAAGCATTCATTCATTTCCTTTGAAATCCTAGATGGAACGAACTTGAGGATGTCCATAACCTTTTGCAAATTACAATGGTCTGCTCTCTTTTTTTGTTGGAAACATGTACTTTTATATTGATCAAAAAATGGTTGTGGCCATACCAGACAACCAATATACATCATTTTGTTTCAAAGTAGGAGACCGGCATATACCTTTACAACATATAAAATTCCTTGCTCACGCTAGTCAGAGACTAGAACACCTCTAATTTTAGCATCTATTTTACTAAAGTATACCCTACAAGAATTACCAATTAGAAAAACACACTTAAACTTCATTACAAAATTTCAAAAAAGTAAGGCATGGCCTCTACAAGCCTGCTATTTTATTCTCGACGCACGAAGGAAGGCTTTTCAAAGCTTTCATTCTTTGCATATTCCTCTTTGTTCTCCATTTTTGTCATTTTCTAGGTTTCACATTTTGAGTCACTCGAATATTCTTATGTATCGATTTTCATCTTTACGTCGTAATTTGGAAGTCCCCCCTAAAACTAAGACTACACCTTGAGCTATAGGGCCTAGATTTAATTTCATACTCAACCTTTTAAGACTTAAGAGTGTCAATTTAAACTTCAACCTTGATGAGATTGATTGTCAGTTTGTTCATATGTGCACTCAACATTACCAATTGATACTGCATAATTGACGAATTGCAAGCAATAATACTTGCCATGGTTTTGTCATTATCTTCCATTTTATTTATAGTTTGCATAAATTAGTCAATATATTCAAAATTCGAGCTCTCCAATCCCATGCCTATAATTTCCTTTCACTTGTTTACGTTAGCCACCATAAAACAATTTTTCATCTCCCTATCTTTTCTTCCCAAACCACAATATACTACTTGACACATTGAGAATATAAAACAGGAGTGGTGTTAAAAATCACAAATTCCCAATTTTAAGGCCTTTTAAACTAAAACTATAAAATGCCTCCCTTTACCCCATAAACAAGCACTTGAACCTCTATACATAATTCCAGTAGGTCGACTAATTTTCCAATTCAAAATGAAAACATTTACACATGAAAAACTTGAAGTTGTACCCACAATTAGTTTTAGACGTAACAAAAGGAAAGGTTGCTTGCAACACTGAGAATCTACAACAAGAAGGGTGTTGAAACTCCTAGGTTCCCAAATATAAATCCTTGTGATCCAAACTATAAATGTTTTCCAATTCACCCATAAACAAACAATTGTAACTCTATATATTATTCTAAGAGGTTGATTGTTTTTCCAATCCAATATGCACACCTTTAAACATACGGAAAACTTGAAGTTGTGCCCATAGTTAAGTTCCAACTTAACAAAAGAAAGATTACCACTGTAAATGATATCTTATTCTAATTGAGGCTCTTGTAGTAGGGTTATCTCTCACCATTCGATCAAACTTCAAAAGTGAGGCGTAACCATCGAGAGCTCCAATGACCTAGATTTAAAATTCATATGAGGATCGTGAGGAATGAGATGAATCCACCTCCTATAATCCAATAGAGTTACGTAATCAATATCAAACAACTGAATTTGTATGACAAATAACTTTACTCCACCAATATTTATCCTACAAGTTCACTATTTTACTAATGTATTTACCCTTTAGTCTGAAGAGATGATGATCTCCCTCATAATTCTCTTTTCATAACTCGATGCCAAAGTACATAGGAAAACCATCAAATCCAACGTGTTCTCACGCTGCTTAGTTCTCTCCAAACATATCACTATTAAATCCATTAACAGTCAAATATTTCTTTCTTAATTGATGCAATTTGCGTGATGTTTCTTTGCCACTTGTAAGCATGATATCGCCTTACAACCACTGAGTTGTTGTTCATTTGTTTTGGATGAATTACCATTAATTAAATATAGTTCATACAGAAATTTGTGATGGAGCTAGGGGATAGCGTAATTGCTAAGTTCTTCCCCATGGATTTGTAATATACCTTGGTCTAACTTACAAGTTATATTTCCCTGACGATTGACTTGTTTATTTCATTCATGGAGGACATGAAATTCATACACTTATTCAAAATATGAGACCAATTGTTGGATTCTCTGTAACATTCGAAATGGAGGTACTTCGTTTGGCATCATTTTGGAGACCAAATGACGGATCATAATCAATGAATCTACAACTATTATTATATGTCTTATATTCAATTGATATACTTGAGTCAAACCTTGCCAAAGTTCCAAGGCTTCATCTTGGTTATTTGATGCCACCCCCAATCCCCATCAATATGTACTCTTCATTTTTCTTCCAGGGTCAAAAAGCACCCCTTCGCACCTGCTAACTCTAACAATGGTCCGCTCTTTTAAATAAAGAACTGAAATAACATTTTCCTCCTCAAATTTTTTCCACAAAATATTTGACAATAGTTCCATCTTGAGCCTTCATTTTACATATAGAGTTAATACGTCTTCTATGATTCGCATAGGAATGAAAAAAATTGAATTATTGTCTCCCTCTTTTATCCACACAACAATACTTTTCTAACACCAGAGGATTTCTTCTTTTTCCATAATATACTTTTTATTTCCAAACTTTTAACTCTTTTACATATTCGTTTAATAACAACTCTTTTGAAAAGGTAAATCGTCTTCAACTGTTCTCTGATCGATTTTAAATCAGCTTGCATCCTTTCATTGTAACCTTTCACCCACACTTTTATTTATTTTTTTATCTTTTGCAATTTAGTCACAAATTATTGCATTGTAGGGTTCCCATCCATCGATGAAACGTGACCCCATGACTTATGGATCAAGGATACAAAATCCTCCTCCAACTTCCATCTGTGATTATATTTGATAGGACGTATCTTTTTATCTTTATTCTTGACTCCTTATCCCTATCCCACATCCACCCAATATTTACGCTTGAGATAAGAATTCAAAATAACCTCAAACATGATAAATCTATCCAAGCATTTAGATATAGCCTCCTTTCCCTTTATTCCATTCCTCCAAGTAGGAGAGAGCTTAGCGGGTGCAATGCCCACTAAACAATTCAACTTAAATCAATTTAGAAATAAATCCTTCAATGAATCCAATATGATCTCACTGGATGAGAGGGTAAGATTTAAATCACCTCCAACAATAATATTATTCCCTTTAAACTTTCATGCCAAAGATAGGTTCTCCCAAAAGGGTCATCTATCTAAATAGGGACCATACATATTCATAAATTTAATCATTTTGTCAAAGAATGTAGCTTCGGAAGATATTCTTATTGTACTTGTGTTGTATTATTGTTGTACCTCCTTTGGGATATGTTGTTGATGTACTTGGTCATGTAAATGTACTTAAAAGAATCAATGTAAAATTTCCATTGTATGCCATGTCAATATTACCCATAAGAAATATTATATAAGTGTTACTTTGTGTCTCCCTAGACAAGTCGACCCAGAAAGAGTAACAAGTCGACCTGTTAGGAAATTAGGTCACTCACTTGATGAGTATAAATAGAGAGGGCGGAACTCTAATTTGGACATACACTCAACTCAATCAATTGGGAAAGAGAGAGAGAGAGGAGGAGGTTTGTTGGAGAGAAGAAGTAGTTGCTTTTGTCTTTGGGGTTTATCTTATCTTGGTTTGGCATTGCACTTGGTGATGGAATATATACTAAATAAGTTGTTTGGTTTTCTCCCTTGTGGTTTCCCAAAGGAAAATATTTGTGTCCTTTTATCTTGTTATGCGTGTATGTCTTTTAGTGATCATATTGCTTATGGTTATAACAAAATAGTGCTAAATGTTTGAAGATCAAATATAACCATTAAAATTCTAACATGGTATCAAAGCCATCGTGAAAGAATTCATTGTACAGCTATGGCATATGCAACAACTAAAATTGTCTGAGATTAGGGATCCATGTTTTATGTCTATCCATACACATATGAATATCAACCTTTGCATCATTGAAATTACCATAGAAGGGCACATCTTTTTGTGGAGGACGATTCAAGTTTTGCGGTTTTTTTAGTTTTGACCTAAAACCTACCAAGGTCAAGAACTAGGGCTCCACACTTTCAGATTTTATGTCCACCAATTGTGTTCGACCCATACATTCTCCAAATTTCCATAGGAGTGTGCATTTTTTTGTGGAGGAAGAATTCAAATACGATGATTTTCATTTTTGTCCCTATCACTACTTCCGGGGGGGATTAGAGCATCAAGTTTTTTGTAGTTATGTCAACAGATTTGGAAAAAGGAGTACATTGTTCTACTCACCTTGAGTAGGTGCATCTCTCTCTCTAATTATTTTTGCAAGATACCAAAGTTGAAAAAATAGGGTTTCTCTATCCAACCCTAGAATCAACCAGAAGTAGTTTTTTAGAAGACCTTGAAGCAAGCACTCGGTTGGAGCACTCTTATTGGTAGGCACTATAATTCTTATTTCCATTTGAAGTTCTCATTTTTATCAATATGACAAACAGTACAACCTTGAGGACAAGCTTGAAGGAGATGAGAACTTCTGAGCATGGAAGTATAGAGTGCTTCTTATACTAGAAGAACATGATTTGGAAAACTATGCAAAAGAAGAAGTTGCAGAGACAGAGGGAGATGAAGACAAAGCTAAGCATAAGAAGAACGTGGTCAAATCCAAGTGGATTATTGTCGATTCCATCAAGGGTCATTTGATCCCACATGTATCAATACTCCCAAGGAATGTTTGATGCTTTGATCAGCTTGTATGAAGGAAATAATATCAATAGGAAGATAACCTTGAGAACTCAACTCAATGGTGTGAAGATGAAGAATTCAAAAAGCATGCAATCTTACTTCACAAGGGTCTCCCAAATGAAATAACAACTAGAAGCTATTGGAGACAATGTTGAAGAAGTGAAAGTGGTGATGACTACCTTGAATGGTCCCCAAAGATCATGTGAATATTTCATTCAAGTAATTTGTACTGGAAGAAGGCTTGTCGAATTCAATAGGATATGGGAGGAATGAACATAAGAAGAAGATCGATTGATATCCATATAATAGAAGATGGGTGAATATGACAATCAATCCCTAACAACTCATGCCAAGAAGGGAAAGACCAAGAAAGAATAATACTCTCACAAGAAGCCTAGAAGATATCAAAAAAAGGACTACTCAAGTTTCATATGTTACTCTTGTGATGATATGGTACATATTGCAAGAGATTCCCAAAGGTAAAGGTTATGCAAATAAAGGAAAGAAGAAGAGGTATCATGTTCACGCTACATAAGATGATGAACTAGATTAAAAAAAGCAAGGGAAGATTCCTCAAGTGATGAAGAGTGTGTATCGTAATTCTCCCATAAGTGTGATTTAGGAGGATTCACCTCATAAAGTGAAGCTTTAATATGATTATCAATATTCTATAAAGGGTTGGAATAAGTCTCCTACAAACTTAGCCACACTAAAATAAGCCCTACATAAGTGGAAGGAAGAATCAGATCTCAGCATGATGTTGTTCACTTGGAAATAATGCCAATAGATATTTTTCAAACTATGAATATAGATCCAATAGAATACAGTGCATCCAAAAGACATGAGAACCAAGGTTGAAGTCTCGATAAGTTCCAGAAGTTTAGAACCTACAAGGAGGTAGAGATCAAGAGGAATCCAACCAAACAAACAAGGATAAGTATTTTAATTATAATTTCATGTATATCTAATTATTTAAACGTTATTGTTCAATTGTATACATAGTTATGTTCCTAGAATCGGGAAATGTATTATGCATGTTAGAATGAGTGCATTGAACAATAGTATACTACTAATGTGTATGTAATGGGTAAGTATCCTATGGTAATGCACAACATTCCATGAGGAAATATTGCTTATCTAGAATGAAACCTCTTTGTTGACATGTTGGAAGCAGTGCACACTCTTAATTATGTTATGGTAGAGATGCAAGGCATCTAGAAATTTATCGTATCTATATGAGATATGGATGATTGTTGTGTTGAAGCATTGGCTAAGATAGTTGCATGATTGTGTGACCTATGTATTTATGAATGAGAAATTGTCATCATTAATATGTTTTGAAAATTATGAAATGTTTCTAATCATGCAATTGATTTTGAATTGTAGGAAATTTCATGTGCAATCACCTACAAGAGAAGAATGATAACACTTATTCCAAAGAACAAGTGATGATTATTCAGCAATAACCTTCATTTACAAAATAAAGCATTCTAAAGAGGTACGAAGGAAGGTTTTTGGTCTCTCTTGGAAAGTTGGAGTTGGTTATGATGAGACGTTTTCTCTAGTTGTCAAACAAACTTCTTTAGTGATGGATATTACACTAGATATATGGTGTAATTGAAGAAGAAGTGTATATCGAGAAAACGTACCCTTGGGATTCAGAAATCCCTGTAGAAAATATCATGTGTGTATATTGAAGTAGTCTTTGTACAGGCTCAGAAGGAACTCAACACATTGCACGCTAGGATATACAATCACATGATGAGATCGAGGATCAATTAGAGTGGTGAGTATTTCAACCTTTTTCTACAAGTTTGAATATGGTTGATTACAAAGGATGAATAGCTCATAGATGGGTGCAAGATGGAACTTGTAACAGATTTTGAGACAGAGGATCTTGGTATCTAATGACTGTGAGAGCAATAAACTCATCTCAGTAGACCCACTTGATATGAGATGACATAGTTGGATACTTAGAAGATAGACTATAGATAAGGCCACCAGTCACTCTAATACATAATGACCCTATGTAGAGAGTACAAGATGTTGGGGATAGTGCTTAGTTATAGAGGGAGCAAAAAATCTCTGCTTCGGACAGAGTGACTATAACACAAATTGTGGATACAAATTGACAGGCATTATCACTTAGCCTCTATCCGTGGCAAGGGTTTCTTTCCTCAGTATCTCAAGGATATGCTCGAAGTGATACCAGATGTATCCCCTCACCGAGAGGAAGTATATCTTATATTTCAAGAATCTTTGCATGATTCTTGAGATTATTGGTGTGGCAAAATCCATATGAGATTTTTCTTAGACAAGGAAAAATATATGGTAGAGATTTTGAAGATATTCAGGATGATGGATTGGAAGGCCATGGCCATGCCGATGGAATCCAAATTCAATTTGTTGTGTGATAATACTTCAGAGATAGTTGACGCCATAATCTAGAGGCATATGATTGGTTCATTTATGTACTTGATGAACATGAGGCCTTATATATGCTTTGCGGTGAACACCTTGATCCAGTACATAGTGGTGTTGGTTTTTCTAATATTATTCAAATTGATTGGGATCTTTATCTGAAAGAATAACAAGCACAAACATATGCATAAGATAGAGTAGATACACAAAAAATAAATATTTTCATCGGGGAAACCATAAAGGAGAAAACCCTGCAAACTTCCTCATAATAGTTATGTCACTAAGACAATATCACAAGATGGAAAAACCCAAGTTTAAGAATTCTTCTACAACTCTCTCTCTCCTCATGTGAACTTGAGAGAGTGAGTGTGTTTATAAATGAGGGAGGTGACCTCCCTATTTATACACATAAAGTGAATGACCTTCTAACTTGACTGGGTCAACCTCTTACCCTAGCAGGGCCAAATTTACCTAGGGAGACCCCAAAAATACATTTCATTATATTAAACTGGAGACTACTACCATGACTTGCAATGGAGGTTGTACCTCAAAAAAAATATACAATAATGACATCCAAAAAGGAGGGAAACACATCTCTGATGGGGGTACAACAACATACAATGATAATATGCATCAAAATATCTTTGGAAGTTACAAATACAACAACACTCCCTCTTAACTAGGAAGGTATTCTCTCGCCACAGTCATCAACACATCTGGTCATGTCATCATCACAGAGTCATCATCGTATTTGCTTCCATATTCCTCATCTTGTCGATCATTGAATAATGATATTTTTCATACCTATCTGTCATCATAATTTTCTATAGAGCCAACCTTGTTTCATGTTGGGTGTAGGCCTAGTCCTCATCTAGGTATTCATCATATCCATGAGAAATCCATTGCGTAGGTATAGCCTAGGACCATCCATTACATTGCCACTACAATCACTTGTGTCTCCTACTATCATCTCATCGTATCTATATCATCTCATCATCATACATGGAGCACAACCCAGATGCATATCACAGACCACCTGCATTCTACCAAGACAACATGTGTCTTCCACTATGCGAGAATCGCCTAGGAGCACACCAAGTGCATTAGTATCGCGATCAACCTACGTTCTACAAACATAGGAGCATGCCAAGACTCATTACGTCTCAATGATGAACTGCATCTATCACTATGTGAGAACCTCCCAGGCGCACACCAAGTGCCTTGTGACCTCTCAGCATCCCCAACATGGGAACACACATAAGGACTGATTAAGTCCAAGAACAACCTGCGTACCATGCCAGGACTTTTACATTTAAGGAAAACCTCAAGAACTTATTACATATAAGGAAAAACTGTGTATCATGCTAGGATTGATTACATCCAAAGACAACCTTCCAAGACTCATTACAACCAAGGATAACCTGCGACTACACTAGGACTGATTACATCCAAGGACAACCTGGTAGGAATTTTACATTCAAGGGCAACCATTCCAAGACTTTTACATCCAAGGAAAACCATGCCATGACTTTTACATTCAAGGACAACATGTATACCTTCCCAATGAGATCTCATGCATATGTGTCTTTCGATCTCTCATCATCTCTATAATGGGAGCACATTAGGACTCATTACGTCACGAAGACAACTTGCATCTCTGACCATGCTAGAACTCGTCACTCCCTTTTTATAGGGACCTCGTTATTGATCACACCAAGTCTCTCTCTAAAGTACCTGAACTTCAATCTGGCTAGCGGCTTGGTCAACACATCGATTATCTTCTCATCCATCACCACGTACCAGAGCTTCACTGCTCCTCTATGCACCATATCTCGGATATAGTGGTACTTGGTCTTGATATGCTTTGAATTGTCATGAAACATCGGTTTCTCTGACAACTTCATGCAACTTTGGTAGTCACCTCTAAGTGGAGATCAAAAAAATCAGACAGTAGATTCTAAAACCATATTGCCTCATAACTAGTCGAGCAAGTTGTAATATACTCTGCATCAGCTGTACTTAGCGCCATGCAGGACTGCTAGTTGCTAAACCAAGAGATCATGCTAGATACCAAACTGAAGCAGCATCCCGAAGTTCTCTTCCTATCGGTGGCATTGGCTTCCCAATCCGAATCAACATAATCGTGAAGGTTAATCTTCTGATTTCCATCTTACTTGATCCCATAATCAAGTGTACCCTTCAGGTACCTTAATACATGCTTTGCAGCAACCAAGTGAACATGTATCAGATCCATCGGGAACTAAACCAGGGTGTTCATAGCAAAGCATATGTCTGATCTTGTATTCTTCAAGTACATCAATGAACCAATAATCTAACAATACATCGTGGTATCAACCGACTTTGATGAAGAATCGCATAATAGCTTCAAGTTCGATGCCATAGGTGTGGTTATCGCCTTACATTCTAACATTCTGAATCTCTTCAAAATATCCACTGCATACTTTCCTTGACCAAGGAAAATACCATATGCACTTTGCCACACCTCCATGCCTAAGAAGTAGTGCATCATCCCTAGGTATTTCATCTCGAACTCAACAGCGATATTCCTCTTTGAATATACAATGAGTTCGTCCTCTCTTATCATAAACAGGTCATCAAGATATAGCAAGAGCATCACCGGTCTTTCGCCTTCAACCTTGAAGTAAGGCTGGAATCCGCTTTACTCTTAGTAAAGCCTAAGTTCATCAAGAAGTTTGTCATACCATGTCCTAGGTTCCTATTTCAATCTGTACAAGGCTTTCTTCAATTTGCAAACATGACTCTGCATGTCATGTCTCTCAAATCCTAGTGGCTGCTCCACATACACTTCCTCTTCGACTACAACATTCAAGCATGTTGTCTTGATGTCAATCTAGTGTACCTTCCATTTCATTACTGCAACCAATGGAAGTATAGATCTGATGGAAGTGTATTGCACTACGGGTACAAATGTCTCCTCGTAGTATATGCCTTCTTTCTATGAGAATCCACACGCCTTGCCTTGTATTTTTCAATGCTACCATCTACATTAGGATTGATCTTGTAGATCCACAACATACTTCCCTTTTGGTCTCAAAATTATATCCTAGACATCATTCTTCGTAATCAACTGGTACTCCTCGATCATGGTCTCTGAGGTGAACAATTATTTTGCTCACACAATAGTTACCAAAATATCTGGAATATTCGATAAGCCATAAGGCAAATATATATTAATGATTGTAAAGATGAAAAGATGATTGATGATTACAATGGTTGATGACCCACCTATTAATTAAGGCTTGTGAATTGTGACTTGAAAGGTCATGTCCTTTCAATATTATAGTTAATTATGTTTATTATTAGTTATTTAATTATTATTTTATGTTCGTTACATTGCCTTCTCCTTAAGGGAATATTTTTCCTCAAAGATGTATTTGACATTAATTTCTAATTTATTTTCATCTGTCGTCTCGAAATTCTTTCCCTTTTGTATTTGTGACATTTGAGGAGATGAGCCGATATGAATTACGGATTCCCCAGGAGAATTGTCGCATCATATCTGCTGTGGTCCATCCCATATCTATTTTTATCGGATCTCTGAGATCTTTTTGTGGGACAATTCATCTCAATTGTTGCTTAGTATGTCGATATTTTCGCATGTCCACATAAGTCTTCTATGAATATTCATTTTGACCCTGTCCTTGGTCAAAATGACGATTATAATTAGGATGTCTGTAAGGTGTAGGTGTTGTTTTTTCTTCTTTCTTTTGGACTGCGGCGAGAACTATCTTCACTTCCTCAATTTGATTTTTGGATGCATTTTCCTGGATTGTGCTTCTTGGTTCTCCAGTATATTGTTCATGATTTTGAATCTTTTCGATTCTTTCCTCTAGCGATTTTTTTTCAATTTCTAACTCCTTGATCTAATTCTGTAGTTCCTGATTACGATTATTTAAACACTGGTTTTCTTCTTGCTTTTCCGGTATTTTTCCTTCGAAGTCTTCACTGGAGTGTTCCCTCTTACTATTGTTTTTTAATTTTTTGATTTTTGTAATCAGGGTTTTGTTATGATCTCTTAATCTGAAAATTTCTTCAGAATTATTGAATATTGTTTTATTACTCTTTGCGATCTCCAGCTTGTGTTTCTTTTTAGAGTCGTTGTTTTGTTGTTGAAGAACTTTTATCTGTTGTCGATATTGGTCGACCACTGATTCTTAATCTTCTAATTTATATCGTATGTGCGTCACTTCTTCATCTCTATCGTTAATGATTTTGTTCAAGCATATTATTTATGCTTCATAATCAATTATTTATTTCTTTATATCTTGATTTTTTTTGTCTCTGATTGAAATCATTTTCGTCCTTTAATTTCTTAATTTGGTCCGACAATTTTTCTATATGATTGTTCTGGTCAGAAATTTTTTGTTCATTGCGCTCTTTTTGCATCGTATGTAATTTAATCAACATTTTCGATTTCATATTTATGTCCCGTAACTCTTCATTGTTTCTCTGATAATAATTTAGCTTGGCTTCTAATTTCTCTATTTGTACTTGTAGACCAACTTCCATGGTCTCTGACTTCTTTAATGATAGATGGTTATCGATTTCTTGACGAGTCTTCTTTTGACGTTTTGACTCTTCTTCGATTGCTGATCTTCCTTGATTTTGGTTTTTTCTTCGCCAATGGACGGTCTTGTTGACTTGGCTTCTTTGACTTTTTTTTTCCAAAAATAATATTCAATAATATTATTTCTTTGTATTTCTTTTCCTTTTTTTTGTTTCTTCCCTTTTTCTTTTATAATAATAATTATTAATTATATAATTAATAATATTATTATTAATATTTTATAAACTATATATAGTTTAATATCTATATTTTTTATATTTTTTTATTAAAATATTTAAACAATATAATAATATTATAATGTTTAATTTTTTTATAATAATTAATTATTATATAAAAAAATGTTTATTTTATTATTTAATATAATAAAAAAATTGAGAATGTTATAATATATTATAACTATATTATAATATATTTGAATATTATACCAGCGTAGATCCAAATCCTAGGCTCTATCAAGCATCGAGAGGGATCAAATCTCTTTGTAGGTATCCATTGATTTGATTCAAACCAAAAGACACATATTTTTATTTAAGGTCCACATATAATATTTTATTATTAGTATTTAATATTATTTATGGCCCACATATAATATTTTTTATTATTTTTTATTTTGTTATGAGCTAACATTACAATATTTCCTCATACATGGTTTTAAAACCATGCACATGGTTTATTTAAAACCATGTGCAAGGCCAACTTTTTTTATTATTTTGTTAAGTAAAAACGTTACAACATCTCCCCCATATTGTGTTTTTTTCCTCACCCATTTTTTTCTATGGATAATTAAATTTTTACTTTTTTATCGTTTTGTTAGTTAGGAAGATTACAACATCTCCCCCATATTAGGTTTTTTCTGGCTGACATTTATTACGTATGTGCATGGTTTTAAAACCATGTGCATAAAAACCATGTGCAAACCATGTGCAAGGCCAACATTTTTTATTATTTTGTTAAGTAAAAACATTACAACATCTCCCCCATATTGTGTTTTTTTTTTATAGCCGACATAACATTATGTAACGTTACGTAATGTTACAACGTTATGTAACGTTACAACATTATGTAACGTTACAAGATCTACCCCATACTGGGCTGTAGAGCACCTCTCGGCGCAATTATAATATTTTTGTTTGTCGTTGTTTTTTTTTTCTTTTGTGCAGGTAGCGGGGAGTGGCGGCCTGAAGATGTGGCGGATGGAGGCGGTGGCGAAGGGTGGTAGGGGGTGGCAAGGGGAGTAGCCAGGGAGCAAACCGGGATGGCGGATGGAGGTGGTGGCGAATGGTGGTAGGAGTGGTGACGGGTGGTAGGAGGTGGTGAAGGGTAGGTTGAGGCGCTTGAGGAGGTGGCGAGGTGGTGATGGTGTTGTGAGGGAAAGGGGAGGAACGATGCGACAGGAGGGCAGGTGGGACGAAACCACATGGTGAGTAGGATGCTAGTGGATGTGAGACGAAACTGAGAGGGAGAAGGGAGGTGGCAGAGAGTGTGGGGAATATGAACGCGTGGGTGAAGGGAGGATGAGGCAGAAATGGCAGAGAGATGGCGACGGAAGGAAGCAATGGAGGTGGAGTGGAAGGGTATGCAAAAGGCACGGACGCATGGAGCAGCACGGGAGGGATGGGGAATACGCAGAGGATGGATGCACGTTGGTGGAGGAGGTGTGAGGTGGGTGGAGCAACAGAAGGGAGGGAAATGCGTGCAATATGGTGTAGCAGCGTGGAAAGAAGAGCGCGGGTTGGAGGTGGAACAGCGAGCAGGCACGTGAAAGGAGGAGGAGGTGGAGCAGCGGTGCGGTGGAGGAGAGGTAGTAAAAAAAGGAGTGTGCAGAAGAGGTGGCGGGGGACAGAGCAGACAAAGGTGGGTGTGAGCGGAATGGAAGAATGGGTGTAGCAGCGCAGGAGGTGGAGAAGAGTGGGGTTGTGTGGAAGGTAAAGGTGAGTGCGATGGTGGTAGAATGGTGGAGCTGTGTGGAAGGTGCTAAGGAGCCGAACAGTGGCTCTGATACCACATGAGGTGAACAATTATTTCTCTCACACAATAGTTACCAAAATATCTGGAATATCCGATAAGCCATAAGGAAAATATATATTAATGATTGTATAGATGAAAAGATGATTGATGATTACAATGGTTGATGACCTGCCTATTAAATAAGGATTGGGAATTGTGCTTTGAAAGGTCATGTCCTTTCAATATTATAGTTAATTATGTTTATTATTAGTTATTTAATTTTTATTTTATGTTCGTTAGAGTCTCCTTCCATTTCTTCTTGGTTGCTTCTTCATAGCTGGAAGGATCTACATCAATGATGTCACTCAATAATTCCATATAACTAGAGTGTGTCTGCGACATCTTACTTTGTTTGGAAGTATCGTCATACTTTTATTCATCTTGGATGATCTCGCATGCCCAAGATGGTCTTCATCTCTAGAGGTGGATTTACCGATTTGTGTGGTTTAGTCATGTCCTGATTCTTATATTCTTTTGAAGCTCTTTCTTTCGTCATGGTGTCTTTGTCCCTGGGAGCTTCATGTTCTGCTTTATTTTGTTGTTGGAGTGAATCTTCTGGATGAATCGAACCATTGTCACTGGTTCTTCAGAACAAGTCTCATCTTTATTTTCTTGTAGGTGATTGTATGTGATATTTCCTACAAGTCAAAATTCGGTTGCATGATTAGAAAGATTTCATAATTTCCAAAACATATTAATAGTGACAATTCTAATGCATAAAGATATATTCCACATAGTCATGCAACTATATTAGCCAATGCTACAACATTCATCCATATCCCATATACATACGGTAACTTTCTAAATGCCTTCCATCTCTACCATAACATTTAAGAGTGTGCACTGCTCCCAATATGTCGACAAAGAGGTTTCATTCTAGATAAGTAGCAATGGAGTGTTGTACAACACCATAGGCTACTTACCCATTATATGTAAGTTAGTAGTATACTATTCACAAATGCAGACACTCAATCATGCATAATACATCAACTAAAAATGTGTATACAAATTAAACAATATAATTTAAGTAACTAGATATATAGGAAATGGAAATTTAAGCACTTATCTTTGTTTGTTTGGTGGGTAGACTCCCTCTTGATCCTTATCCTTGTAAGAATAATTGGGGTCTTTTGACAGTGTATTCTACTTCATCATCTGATTCTGGGAACTTGTGTCTGTATTGTTGGAAGTCCTAAAAGTGATTTACTTGCAATCGATAGTGCTCTATAGTGCACATGTGCAAGTCTTCTATGTCATAGTTCACTTGGTTCTATGGATTCATGAACCAATGTTTGTTCAGGTTGTCCATTCAACTTGTAGAAGCCTCCCTATTGCTCTCCAATTATCATTGCATCATCGGTTCTCTTTCCTTTTGGCCACATTAGGACTTGGACATCAACAAATGCAACTCTTATTCCCTTTGCATCTAGTGTAGATATGGAGAGAATATTCTTCTTCAATCCTGGAACATATGGCGCGTCTTTCATCTTCAAACATTTTCTGGAATATATCTTGAATGAAGCCTCTCCACTTCCTTTTATGGGGTATTGATAATCATGCCCAAGATTCACCTTATGAGGTGACCCATGCTCAGATATATTAATGAATGAGTCTTTGTATCTAGTCATATGTTTAGATTCCCCACTATCCACAAGCCAATAATTGATTCCATGTGAGATAGTGCATGTGAGTGTTGATATTAGGACATAGTCTTCTTCACTTGAAGAATAATCTCTTTCTTCTTTGAATATTTTATTTGTTGGTTCATCGTCTTAAGCGATATGAGCATGATGTATTTTCTTGTTGGAATTATTATTGAAGGAGTCTTTGTTCCTGGGACAACCTCTAGAGTAGTGTCCCTTCTCATCACAAGTGTAACATCAAATATTGGAAGGATCTTTTTTGGACTTCTTTTGTCTTTTCCGATGATGGTCCTTCCTCTGGTTGTGATGGTGGTTCTCCTTAATTTTATAATTTCTTCTAGTGTGAGATGTGAGAGATTGATCTTGAATTGCTCCCATCTTCTCTTCTCTTGTTATGAGTCGAGTTTCTTCTTGTGTGCATTCTTCCTAGAGTCTGTCGAAACTAATCAACTTTCTTCTGGAACATATTCCTTGAATGAATGAATCCCATGATCTAGGGATACCATTCAAGGTGGTCATAACAATCTCTCCTTCTTCTACATGCTCTTCAACTGCTTCAAATTGTTCCTTGATTTGAGCATCCCTTGTGAAGTAGGACCGCATAGTCTCTAAGTTTTGTATCTTTACATTCTTTAGTTGGTTCCTCAATGTCATATTCTGATTGATGTTCTTCCTTAGAACAACTTTATCAAAACATCGAACACTTCCTTAGTTGTCTTCAAGGATGATACATGGGGGATGAGATGATCCTTAATAGAATCTACAATGATCCTCTTGGCCTTAACCAAGTTCTTCTTATGAATAGATTTATCCTCATCTCCCTCTAGCTCTGGAACTTCCTTATTGATATACTGATTCAAATCATTTTCTTCAAATATCAAGGAGATCTTGTACTTACATGCTCAAAATTTATCATCTCCCCCAAGCTTATCATCAAGATAGGTGTGATGAATCATTTTCAAATGACAACCTTAAATGGAAATAGCAGAGATATAAATGTTACCAGTTTGAGGTGCCAGACCTGATTCTGAAGCTGGTTGACCTAGGGTTTGTTAGAGAAACCTTAATTTTCAAAACTTGGAGTTTTGGAATTCTATATGGATAGAAACACGCACCTCCTTGAGGCAAGTTGCTCAGTAAGGTCCTTTTCTGAAATTTGAGGTGGGAAGCCTCTGAAACTTGATTCCTTAGTTTCTCCTGGCACTAGTGCCTAGGTTAAAAAATGAAACTTCTTCAATTTTGATTCTACTTCAACCTAAAGCTATGCCCTCCTAAGGAAAGTTATCCTAACCCTCTTTTCTTGATCATCTATGGAGAGAACACCTTGAACTAGGAAGCCCTAGTTTATGCTTCTGAATAGTTCCTTCTTTTAGAGAGGATATGATACCATGTTAGTTTTTATAATCTTATTCAAATTGATTAGGATCTTTATATGATAGAATAACAAGCACATCAAGATGCATAAAATAGAGCAGATACACAAGACACAAAGATTTTCCTTAGGGAAACCATACAAGAGAAAACCCCACAAACTTTCTCATAATAGTTATGTCACTGAGACAATATCACAAGATGGAAAAACCCAATTATAACAAGTCTTCTACAGCTCTCTCTCTTTCCTCCTTATTCTTCCCTCTCTACTCATGCAAACTTGACTGAGTGAGTGTGTGTCTAAATGAGGGAGGGCGCATCCCTATTTATACACATCAAGTGACCGACCTTCTAACTTGACTGGGCCAACCTCTTACCCTAGAAAGGTTTACTTTACCTAGGGAGACTCCAAAAATACATTTCATTATATTAAACTGGGGACTACTGCCCCCGACTTACAATGAAGGTTGTACCTCAAGGACCATATACAATAATGACATCTCGAAACGAGGCAAACACATCTCTGATGGGGGTACAACAACATACAATGATAATATACATCAGAATATCTTCTAAAGTTACAAATACAACAACAAGTAGAGCCAATATGAGTTCACATGATTGCGAAAAGCATGTGTTGAGGTACCTTAAGGGTAAGATTGAGTATGGGTTCATATATGCGAGATATCAGAGGATTATCCTACAAGGCTATGTAGACTCAAACTGGTGGTAATGCTATAGATAGGAAGAGCACTTTAGGGTGTTGCTTTAGTTTGAGGTCTCGGATGATTCCTTGGTTCAATAAGAAGCAGACGATTATAGCACTAAGTACAACTAAGGCAGAGTATATTGTAGCTTTTTCAGCTAGTTGTGAGGTAGTGTGGATTAGAAAGCTACTTGTGGGAATTTTTCATGTCGTGTTAGAGATGACTTGTGTATTCTTTGACAACCATAGTTGTGTGCAGTTGTCTGAGAACCATGTGTTCCATGACAAGTCAAAGCACATTGAGATCTGGTATCACTATATCAGGGATATGATGAAGCTCCAATACATTGTGATGAATGAGCAGATAGCCCATGTATTGAATAAGCCTCTAGCGAGAGTGAATTTTGAGTACTTAAGGAATAATATTGGAGTTATACATATCGGTGTCCATCGCAAGAGGGAATGATGAGTTCAGGTGGCATTCACATCCAACATGAAAAAGGGTGGGCTTTGTGGAAGACATGTGGTCTTCACATCCAGCATGAAAAATGGTTGGTTATATGGAACACATGAAAAAGGGATGGTTGTGTGGAAGATTTATGAGATGTGGTCTTCACATCCAGCATGAAAAAGGGATGGTTGTGTGGAAGATTTATGAGATGTACACCCAGTATGAAAAAGGATTGGGCACTATATGGGTATCTCCAAGCATGAAAAAGGGCTAGTGATGCACTAAGATGAGGGTAGCTCCCAGCATGAAAAAGAGTTGGTGATGCACCAAGATGAGGGTAGCTCCTAGCATGAAAAAGGGTTGGTGATGCACCAAGATGAGGGTAGATCCCAACATGAAAAAGGGTTGGTGATGCACCGAGATCAGGGTATCTCCCAACATGAAAAAGGGTCGGTGATGCATTGAGATGAGGGTATCTCCCAGCATGAAAAAGTGTTGGTTGATGCACCGATATGAGGTATAGCTAGCATAAAAAATATTTGGATATTGTGTGGATTTCTTATGATGTATATATTTGAGAGATGTCACAAGTCAATGGACAAGTACCAAGTCGCAACAGCAATGATGAGATATGATGAGATACAATGATGATTTCTAGTGATGGTCCAGTGATGATGACAAGATCCAGTGTTGATGTTCAGTGATGATGACGAGATCCAGTGATGATGACAAGATCCAGTGATGATGTTTAGTGATGATGACGAGATCCAATGATGATGACTATGACAGAATAATACATTCCTTATTAGAGGGAGTGTTGAAGAATGTAACTTCGAAAGATATTCTTGTTGTACTTTTGTTGCAATATTGTTGTACCTCCTTCGATAGATGTTGTTGATGTACTTGGTCATGTAAATGTACTTGAAATAATCAATGTAAACCTTATATTGTAATTCGGGTCAATAGTACCCACAAGAAATATTATATAAAAGTTATTTTGTATCCCTAGAGAAGTCGGCCCAAATAGAGTAACAAGTTGGCCCTATTAGGGAATTAGTTCACTCACCTTATGAGTATAAATAGAGAGGGAGCACCTATCATTTCGAGATGCGCTCAAATCAATTGAAGACAGCTACAACAAAGAAAGAAGAAGGGGAGCCATATTGCAATCATTGTACAACAAGCGGACATGATAATGAGCATTGTTGGAAGTTACATCATGAATTAAGACCAAAGCGATTTGCGAACAAAGGTAAGAAAAAGGTTGTTTCTACCATTCAGCAAGATTTAGGTTCTGATTCGGGTGATGAAACATAGATTGCAGCCATGGGAATTCAAGGTACAAATTATTTTCATGTTAATTCAAATTCTACAACAGAAACTTCTAATGATAAAAAGAGGAATGAATTGTTTCATATTAGAGTTGTTTCTAAACATACAAAAGTTGATACATTATTTGATCCGGGTTATCAAGTAAATTTAATTTTTGAAAATATAGTCAAGAAGTTAGGATTAAAAAAAACACCTCATCCTAAACGGTATCCTCTTGGTTGGGTTTGTGATGATGCCAAACTTAATGTTACAAAACAATATAAACTTAGGTTTTCTATAGCTACGAAATTGATAGAAGTAGAGATGGATGTTGTTCCTCTTGATATCTGTGGAATATTTTTGGGAAGCCCTTATTTGTATGATAGGGATGCAATTTTATTTAGAAAAGAAAACAAATATCATCTCACAAAAGAAGGAGTAGAATATGTTTTTAGGGCACATAATAAGAAAATTAATGCAACTCTTGTAAGTGCAGGACAAATGAAAAGAGTTATTAAGAATAATAAGAAATATGTACTCATGGTTGTGAGAGAAAAAGATGTTGAAAAATATAATGCTTTCCAAGAATGTGATTCTCCTCATAAAAAATAATTATATGATATGGTTTCTAACTATGATAAGATATTTCAAGAACCAAGTGGTTTACCTCCAAAGAGGGAAATTCAACATGAAATACATCTTCAACAAGATGTCCCTCTTCCTAATGTTGGCATGTACAGGATGTCTACAATAGAGATGATTGAAATAAATAAACGAGTACAAGACTTGTTGGATCAAGATGAAATTAGGCCAAGCACCTCTCCATGCAGTTCTCTGATTGTATTGGTGCCAAAAAATGATGGCACATGGAGAATGTGCATTGATTATCGGGATTTAAACAAAATTACGGTAAAAAATAGATATCCTCTTCCTAGAATAGATGATTTACTTTATCAATTGAAAGATGTTTTTTATTTCACTAAATTGGATTTGTGCATTGGTTACCATCAAATTAGAATTGCAGATAATGATGTGTGGAATATTGCTTTCAAAACAAAGCAAGGACTTTTCAAATGTCTTGTTATGCCATTTGGACTTTGCAATGCTCTAGCAACTTTCATGCGTATAATGAATGATTTCTTTAGACCATTCTTATATGAATTTTTAGTTGTCTACTTAGATGATATCCTAGTTTTTATTAAAATTTGGGAAGATCATATAAATCATGTAACACAAGTTTTAGAAACTATACGAAAAGAGAAGTTGTATGTAAAGTTGTCAAAATGTGAATTTGGCAAAAACTCTTTAGTTTACTTAGGTCACATTATAGGAGAAGGGAAAATAAAGATAGATCCTTCTAAAGTAGATGTGATTGTAAATTGGACAAAGCCTAAAAATGTAATAGAAGTAAGAAGCTTCTTAGGTGCAGTTCAGTATTGGAGAATATTCATAGCTAATTTGTCTTTCATAGAAACTCCTTTACATGCTTTAACAAGTGTAAAGAGATCCTTTCAGTGGGAAGGAAAACAACAAAAATATTTTGATACTTTGAAAGGAAAAATAAGCATAGCTCCAGTATTAGCTTTGTCGGATCTTCAACAACCATTTGAAATTGAAACTGCTGCCAGTGGTTATGCCATGGGTGTGGTTTTGATGCAACATCACAAGCCTATATGTTTTCACTCTGAGACATTTTCTCAAGCAGTAGTGAACTATCCTACATATGATAAAGAACTTTATGCTTTGGTTCAAAGTGTAAAGAAATGGAAACACTATTTGCTTGGTAAGGAGATGATCATAGACGCAGATCACTAGCCCCTACAATACCTTCAATCACAAACCAAATTGCAGCAGTCTCGTCACTACAAATGGATGGGTTTCCTTCAACAATTTCACTTGGTGATAAATTACAAGAAGGGTACTCATAACAAAGTAGCAGATATGCTTTCTAGACCTCCAATTGTTGCATCTATTATTTTGAAAAATACTTCTTTAAATCATGATATATATATATATATATAGAACAATATGCTTATGACGAAGATTTTAAAGATGTATATGAGAAATTAACTCGTGGGATGCAGGTAGAGAATTTTTATTTGCAGGACAAGCTACTTTACCATTTGGAAAAATTATGTATTCCTATCAGTAAAAGAGTCCATGTAATTCGAGAAGCTCATACTTCTCTTTGTTATTGGCCTCGAATGAAAGAAATTGTAAATAAATATGTAAAGGGGTGTGTGATGTGCTCTACTTGTAAGCCCACTAATAGAAAATTGGGGCTATACACACCACTCCATGTCCCGTCTTGTCCTTGGGAAAGTATTTCCATGGATTTTATAGGAGGTTTTCCCATGTCAAAGAGAGGCCATGAATATTTGTATGTCGTAGTGGATAGGTTTAGTAAGATGTGTATCTTAATGCCTTGTAAAAAGAAAATTATTGCTCAGCAGACTGCTCAATTTTTCTTTCAGTATGTATGGGTTCATTTTGGACTGCCCACATCCATCATTTCGGATCGCGACACTCAATTCCTTGGTGAATTCTGGACAAGATTGTGGAGAATGATGGACACCAAACTGAAGAGGAGCACTACGTTTCATCCACAGACTGACAGGTAGACAGAAGTTGTAAACATAACAGTGGTCCATTTGCTTCATGGATATTGCAACAAACATCCTATGTTATGGGATGGTCATATTCAATATGTGCAACATGCATATAACCGAGCTTTGCACTCTAGCACAAAAAGTTCACCATTTGAGACATGTTTTGGGTATTTACCTAAGACTCCTTTGAGCTTGACTTTTGAGAAGGATGATGACCTCATAGAACGATCAGATGAAGACAAATCCAGCAAGTTCATTCAAAGGATTCAGCAGATACATCAAATGGTACAAGAACAGTTAGAGAAAAGCCAGGATCAGTATAAAGCACGGCACGACAAGCACCGATTTGATCACAAGTTTCAAGTAGGGGATCAAGTATGGTTCCACATCAGTAAAGATAGATTGAAAGGAGAAGGCAAGAAACTCAATCCCATCAGATATGGTCCTTTCATTATCTTAGAGAAGATTGGCACAAATGCCTTCCGCTTAGATCTATGACTATACATGAAAATATACTCAGTTGTAAATGTAGAGAACTTGAAACTTTATGAACCTCCCATGATTATGGATGAGAGGGAAAATGTTCAAGTTCCATCTATAGACGAATTTGCTTTGGATTACTTGGACGAGTTGAAGGAAGATATCATCCTGGACAGCAGGACCACAACTTCACACAGAGGCAATGTTGATTATCTTCGAGTGGGCCTTAAGGGCACACATCTAAGCAAAGCACGGTGGGTCGAGAAGGAGAAGGTGAGGGAACTATACCCTCACCTATATGTTGATTAGTAAATCTTTTGGAGACCAAAATCTCTTCAGTATGGAGGATTGATCCAGTGGATCTCTGCGAAGGCCAAATCAAGGAATTAATACAATTAGATCTCAAATATGTCAAAAAAATTCAAAGTCCTCTGATCTCAGCAAAAATTATACCTTTTTTAATAGCTCGACGAGATCTTTCCAACGGTGTGAATGGTTCGAAAAATGGACTTCGTACGAGAAATTTATCACGATCTGAAGTTTTCGTCAAACAGCAAAACGATGATGAGATGGCAGTATGGATGACATAGAAATGTTGATGTGGCACTACGAATGACATCAGCATGATAACATGTCATAGACATTGCAAAAAGGTGGCAGCTTGCATTTCGTTGATGTGGCATCTATGTGGCCCAATCAAGGGCTTCCACATGGTCCAATCAGAGGGCGCCACATGGCACCCTCAAAATCTAAAAGGTGCTCTAAAGATCAATTTTTGGCCTCAATGGGGTTCGACCCCAAGACCTCATGCACACAAGTCATAAGTCTTACCATTATATTGCACACAAGATGGCCTTAATGGGGTTCGACCCCAAGACCTCATGCACACAAGTCATAAGCCTTACCATTAGATTGCACACATAAACCTTGAGATAACTTTGGTTTATTATGGTTTTGTTATAAAATTATCTTGCCATTTGATTGCACACATAAAGCTTGAGATAAATTCGGTTTATTATGGTTTTGTTATAAAATTAACTTGGTTTATTATGGTTTTGTTATAAAATTAACTTTAAATTGCACGCAAGATGGCCTCAATGGGTTCGACCCCAAGACCTCATGCACACAAGTCATGCACACAAGTCATAAGTCTTACCATTAGATTGCACACATAAACCTTGAGATAACTTCGTTTTATTATGGTTTTGTTATAAAATTAAGTTTATAATAGAGTTAAAAGGAGGGTCGGCAAGGTTTGAACTCGTGACCTCTCCAACCCAAGAGCCCAACTATCATCCGTTAGCCAACCACCCTACGGGATTTTCATTAGATATAACCATCCGTAAATTATATTTAAGTCCATTTTTTGGAGAAGGTGGAGGTCTGGTTTTTTCGGCCACGATTTTTGAATAGATTGCCAACACTTATGACAGTAATTGATGCGATCGTACGGCCTTGGTTTCTATAAGGCTTGAAGTGAAAATATAGAGTGTTTATACTCATTTTTGCACATTTTTCTGAGCCAGATGCAACCGTATAGTCAGAATTCTAATCTGAGTTTCACATTTTCAGAGCATGGGCAGAAGCGACGTATAACCTATATTTTCACCATGTATTTGTAATTATTGTTATTATTCATTGAGATCAATAGAAAGAGGCCTCCCCACTTGAAGCAGGCCCGGAGACGTAGTTCCAGAGGGAAGGAACTCCGTTATCAATTTGTGTCTTGTTTTTATTGCTTAATGCTCTCTTAAAACCCTTATGTTTTATTTTACTTCTTTTCATTCATATTTGCAATTTTAAAAAGCTCACGATAATCAAGGAATAAAAGATCTTAGATTTTGATCAGTGTGCAAGAGAGAGAGAGAGAAGAGGTTCGTTGGAGAGAAGAAGTAGTTGCTTTTGTCTTTGGGGTTTATCTTATCTTGGTTTGGAATTGCACTTAGTGACAAAATCTATACTAAAAAATTTGTTTGGTTTTCTCCCTTGTGGTTTCACAAAGGAGGATATTTGTGTTATTTTGTATAGTTATTCTTATCTTTCTTTCAGTGATCCTATTGCTTATGGTTATGATGAAATAGTACTAAATGTTTGATGATATAATATAACCATTAAAATTATAACAAATTTAACCAAACTCTTTCAATTCCAAAGTAACTTAGATAAAAGATAAAACCACTTTCGACTCCTTTAAAACAAACTCTTACCTCCACTCACTCACAATCCCCCCTTAGCGACCTACAGCATCATCATAGATAAAAGACTAATCTTTCAAAAATTGAGATAAAAACACAACCTTCCTACCTTCACACATCGTTTCTTGTAATAAAATAATGTATGCTTGACTACCCTCGTACAATATTATAAGGATTTTTTGACTATGGGCCCATCCCCTCTCCTATTAAGAGATATCACAATCATTGTGAGATCATATTTTGCACCTAATCGATAGTCACCTACTTTCCATCAAAGATGAAGGATTTGCTTATGTGATTGATGCTAAGCCATAAGAATATGTGAAGGTCTCCCAGCTCGTGAAGATGGAAGTTTGTCCATTTCTAACCCTCCTTTAGTCCCACTGCCCTTCATGAATTTTTCTTTCAACCTTAAGTTATAGCTCAGTTTAAACATATTCATTGAGGTTTCCACTGATTCCAAACTTATAACAAAAGATACATCTTTTTTGGGGGTAATAAGTGGTAAATTTTCAAGATTTTCTCACCCCCATTCCTTATCAAGGAATGTCTACCTCCTCATCTTATTCTAGGACCAATAAATAATCACTATTTGAAACCTCATTTTCTACATCCACCTTCTTTGAAAAAATAGGGGAATTCAGTACTTTGTTTGACAAAGGATACGGTGAGGGAATAAGATTGAATTTACCATAATATATTTTGTCTCAATAGCATAATTTGGGGGAGCTCTTTTCCTTTGGTTTCTTTTCTTCTTCTGGATGAGCATGCACTTGACTACCATCAACTTGTGTTTCATGTATATTTAGGAATGCCTCCTTATTCTTGTTAAACCATAACTTTTTGTCCTCTCGTTTGTCCAGACCTTAAAGGGTATTGAGCAATAACATGCCCTACTTCATGCAAGTTGAAACAATGAAAGGGACACCACCTGTAATCCACTAACTGAGAGAATTAGTTGTTAATAGGAATAAATCCCCAACTATTGTTTGGATCCAGTTGTTACAGAGAAAAACCCATAAATAAACTCAATTCAAACCAAGCAGAAAATTGATTTCTTTCAAACACAAGAAAATGTAAATAAATAAATCTCAATAAAAATACCTAGTTCTAATCTCTTCGAAGTATAATCCTTTTAATATTGATATTTTCTTGTGCTTCAATCTCGCAAAGCAGAGATAAAATAGAAACAACAAGAGAGTGAAAGAATCATAATTGCAATAAAAAGATTATCAAATAACTTGCAGAATTATAATCTTTCCCATTAAAAATTGAATAATTATTCAAACAAGCAATATTTATTCCAAATGAACATTATATATTGGACAAGAAAGAGACATTTCATTTACATATTAAAATTGATGACAAGATAGATGGAATAAATAAACATGATCATGTTGTTGCACCACTCCAGAACCAAGTCCTAGCTCCTTCCTCCCAATCCACTTTAGCACTCAAACTTCACTCAAATCTTTCCAATACAAAGTATTCTCAAGAGAATATGAGGATTCTATAGCATAATAGTCTTGTAATGAGAAACAAGGAAAATGGGGATTTTATATAAGGAGTGAGGGATGTTGCAGATAAGGGAAATGGGTTGAGAAATTTTATCTCAAAGAGGGTTTCTTCTCCAAAAAAAATCTAGAGTCATTAGAGATCAAATTTCTCTCACCTATGCTCTTTTATGGTTTGTGAGGAGCAGTTAGGGATTTAGGAGTGGTTATTCATGAGGTTTGGGAGTTGGGGTACGATCACAACTGAAATATAAACCCATAAAACTTTTATTTATTTATTTGTTACTCTCGTACGGACATATACATGAGCTATAGGCATGAAAGTCGTGTATACATGAGCTATCCAAGTGTAGGGCATGTATATATTGAGAAAAAAGGTTTTTAGAGAGGGATTTCTCAAGATACATAATTTTCCATACTAGCACAAGGGAAAAAGGGATGTCTGCAACTAGAAAAAGGGATAACATTGGCTATCATAAATTCTAGATATAAATTAGGACAAAAGACACTATAACATATGCCCCCTAATGTGTGAGGTCAGAGGATCAAATGATGGTTGAAATACATTACAACCTTTCCATAATGAGTGCATAAAGTAACCTAGAAGAAATTTCTTATCATCGGCCATAGGCCGTAATAGAAAATGAACAAGTAAGAACTCTCTTCCTGAGGTGGGTATACCCATGCTCAGGAGGAATGAAAGTATAGCTGAAGGATCAGACACTACATGGATTTTTGAAGTATATCAAAGCAATCATCATGTCCACAAAAATACAAAGTTGATCCATGTCAAAAGATAGCTCATATCCACAAAGACAAAAAATGGATCTATGTCCTAATAGAAATCATAGCCACGAAAATACAAAGTGGATCTGTGTCTTGGAATCAAATGAACATCTCTAGATTATAACTGCACGGTTCTGTTAAAAGGAATAAATCCCCAACAATTGTCTGGGTTCATTTGTTACATAGCAGTACCCATAAACAAACTAAATTCCAAGAAAACAAGCAATTACTAATCTTTTAAGAAATAATAAACCATAACCATACAAAGTTCAAGAATTATGACCTGGTTCCAAATGTTTGAGGTTAAATCCATTGAGCCTGAGCTTTGCTCCTTTATTCCTTTGCTCCTATCTCTGAAATGTAAACAAAGAAAAATGAAAGGGTTACAATGGCCACAAGAAAGATTACTAATCTTGCAGAATTATAATTGTCTTGTCCAAAACAAATAATCATTCAAATAAACAAATTATATTGAAATCAATACATGATACTGGACAGGAAAAAGAGAGTTTATTTATATATTAAAAATGGAAACAAGATATATGGAAAGAATAAACCTGATCATGTTGTTGCACCGTCCTAGAACCAAGTCCTGGGTCCTTTTTTCCCAAGTCTACTTAGGCACTTCAACATCAGTCAAAACTTCCAAATGCAAAATATGCTCAATAGAATGTGGGGATTATCTAGCATAATAGACTTGTGATGGAAAGAATGGAAAACAAGGGTTCCATACAAGGAGTGAGGGATGTTGCAGACAAGGGAAATGGGTTGTGCAAACTGGTCATAAAAAGGGTTTATTCTCCAAGAAAGGTTTCTCCAAGCAAAAACAAGGGTAAATTGTGTGTAACCTTATTTTCTCTCTCCTATACTCTTTTTATGATTTGCAAGGAGTAGTTAGGGAGTTAAGAGTATCTATTCACGGGATTTGGGATCTAGGAAATGGTTTCAACTGAAAAATAAATTCGTGAAATAATTTGTATTTATTTGTTACCCCCATACGAACATATATGCGGGCTATACAACTGTAGGGCATGTACATATTGAAAAACAAGGTTTTTTATGTGGGGTTTCTCAAGATACATAATTGTACATACTAGAACAAGGGGAAAAAGGATGTCTACAACTAGGAAAAGGGATAAGATTAGCTATCATAATGTCTTGGAATAAAATATGGAAAAATATGTTATAATATATTCCCCCTAATGTGTGAGGTCAGAGGGGAATACATTGGTTTAAATACATTATATCCTTTACATAATGAGTTCATAAAGTAACCTAGAAGAGATTTCTCAATCGCCTACCATATGCAGTAACAACAAGCAACCAAGTAAAAACTCTCTTCCCAAGGCGGGCATACTCATGCTCGGGAGTAACAAAAGTATAGCCACCGAATCAAGTATTGTGCAGATCAATGAAGTATATTAGAGCAGTGATCATGGCCACGAAAGTACGAAGTGGATCCATGTCAAAATATAAAGCATAGTCACTGATATACAAAGTGGATCTATGTCTAAATAGAAATCACAACCACACAAAAAAAATACAAAGTGGATCTGTGTCTCAAAATCAAATGAAGATCTCTCGAAATATGACTAGAAAAAATAATATCCATAAGAATCAATTCCACAATATGAGTGCATGGAAATCCAACTCAACCCGAGTCATAGTGAAAATGAATGATATGAAGCTACATAAGGACTCGAGGTCTTCAAACCAACCGACATTGGTATGATTCTAAACTATGTGAATAAAAATCTTGAAATAAAACATATGAAGGCACCATGTGATTATCGGTAATTGATGTAAACCATTAACACATGTTTTTTATGTGGGGTTTCTCAAGATACATAATTGTCCATACTAGCACAAGGGAAAAAAGGATATCTGCAACTAGGAAAAGGGATAAGATCGGCTATCATAACGTCTTGGAATAAATTGTGGAAAAATATGTTATAATATATTCCCCCTAATGTATCAGGTCAGAGGGGAATACGATGGTTGAAATACATTATATCCTTTCCATAATGAGTGCATAAAGTAACCTAGAATAAATTTCTCAATCACCTACCATATGCAGTAACAACAAGCAACCAAGTAAGAACCCTCTTCCCAAGGCTGACATACCCATGCTCGGGAGTATAAAAATTATAGCCACTAGATCAAGTATTGTATAGATCAATGAAGTATATTAGAGCAGCGATCATGGCCACGAAAGTACAAAGTGGATCCATGTCAAAATATAGAGCATAGTCACAAAGATACAAATTGGATCTATGTCTAAACAGAAATCAAAACCACAAAAAAAATACAAAGTGGATCTGTGTCTCGTAATCAAATGAAGATCTCTGGAAATATGACTAGACAAAATAATATCCATAAGAATCAATTCCACAATATAAGTGCATGGAAATCCAACTCAACCCAAGTCATAGTGAAAATGAATGATGTGAAACTACATATGGACTCGAGATCTTCAAACATACCAACATTGGTATGAGTCTAAACTATGTGAATAAATATCTTGAAATCAAACATAGTAAGGCACCATGTGATTATCGGTCATTGATGTAAACCATTAACACATATGATCCAACTCACCGTTAATGATAATGAGAGTATTTCATGTCCCAAATTTTTCATTGGTTCACAATGGCCTAATCACATTTACCATATTCATGAGATTTTGCCAAATTAATGCTAAGGGTCAAATAATTGCCAATGAGGAAAATTACTAGTTTCTTAGGTTGGGGGTGGAAGCTTTGGGATTTGGAATAAGGGGGGAAAGGAATGATGTTTGAACATTAGAATGGCATAAATATTTAATAAAGGAGATAAATAAATAAATACAAGATAAAATTGAAGTGGCAATGGAGCATGGATACACATGGAGACTATGGGACCCACACAAGCTAGAATTTATGTGCCACATGGCATCCTCCTCTTGCAATTTTGAATACATGGGAAGCCTAAAGGTTCTTGGATGAGTTAGAAGGCTAATACACTTGGCCATATGCATCATAGGTCGAATTTGGGAATAAATGTAACTTACATGGGAGAGGAAGAGTCATTTTGGAGCTAGTGAGACACTTGGACTAGATTCCCTAACTCTATGACAACAATGATGAAGATGCTATGACACCTATGAAACAAATCAGATATGAAGGCTGACATCTGACATATATAACATGTCAGGTCGAGATAAATAATCCAAGAGAGATATCATGTGAGTTGGGGAAGGTCAATGGGTTCCTACTCAAATTGGGGGAAGATGGAAGGCTAGGAAAGGGAGGACACATGGAAAATCATGAGCACACACCCAAATTCGAATTGGATTGAGTTTGTGGATGGATTGGGAACCTTAGAAGGCTAAGGATATTTATTAAATACAGGAATCAACCAAGAGAATGGATTTTGTTCATTTGAAAAATTGGTCATTTAATAAAATAGCTTAAAAAGGGACATTACAGTGGTATCAGAGCATGATCTTGGCACCTGATGTGGTCTGATATTTATGAGGACAAGAATTTAAGGACCACCATTATATATTGAAACCCAAAAGTGCTTTTGTTGAAGAGGAAACTATGACTAGGGATGAAAAGGGAACCTCATATGATGGTGAGGAGCTTATAAAAATTATGGAACCTATCTTTGAAGGCATGACCAAGAATATTATGAAAGGATTCGAATTGTTGTCTATCCAAAGTTGGAAAAAATATATTGATTTTAAGAAAACCAAGGGGGAAAATGCATCATCTTTCTTGAAGGAGCAAAAGGAGGAGACCCATGAACCACCTAGTTCTGAAATAGGTGAAGTAGAAGAAGTAGTACATCAAGAGGATCGAAATTCACTCCCAAGTGACTCTGAAAAATATGAAGAGAAATCACATGAGTATGAAGAAGTTTCTATTGAAATTACTAAAGATAATTTCGATACACATTCTACCTTGGAAATGAAACAAAGAGAATCTAATGATGGATGCTTGAACGATGAAGGATTACCTACTGATGGGTGCTCACACCTCTATGTTGGTGACATAGAGATCACTTTTGAAAGTGTTTCTGCAAGCCAAACTTCCATTAAACATGAAAATTAATACCTTGTAGCAGTTGAAAAAGAAACAATATCACCTTCCCCATCACCACTTGATCTTCATGAAGTTGGTTCAAGAAAGAAGGAAGAAGATGAGGAGGTTCATTCGCAAGAGCCTCATTTTCTAGAAGGGTCCTTAAATATTAATGAAAAGAAGATCCAAGAGGCCCTTACCATACCTGATGACACTCAAACATTGGTATCAAATTATTGTTGGAGAGATACTTCCTTGGAGGAGCCATCCTTCCTCGAATACATAGAGAAGATTCAAAGAGAAATGTGCAACATCAAAGGTAATTTCATGTCTTTACTTTTTGATACAAAAAAATTCATTGAGCTTAGTGAATGGTTACATGAATCCTACTTTAATAATAATGAATTTATTCATATAAGCTCACAATTCAAAATGAGCAACTTCTTAAAAAGTTGCAAGACACTTGGTTTTCCTCCTATGTTTCAGATTGTCAAATGGTGGATTGTTTGGAGGATTCTCATGACATGGTGGGTCATGAGAAATGTGGAAATTTGAATGTGCTTTATGTGTTTGAATATGAACTTGAATATATCCAAACACTTGATGTGGTAGAAGAGGAACTTCAATTGTCTCTTGATGAAGGTTGTGCAATTTTTAAAGAAGAGCATGATTCCTCTACATTGGAACCAATCTATGACAAAGCTTTCACACTTTTGAAGGATCTGAATGATACTACCCATATGGATCCTTCCCATGATGAAAATTCTGAAATTTTTTATCATTTGGGTGAGTTAGTGCATTCTCCTACATCCTACAATTCCATGTTTTGCAGCATTAGTCCCAATGAAGTATGGGTGAAAGGGTTCTTTTTTATGGTGCCACATGAGGAGTATGGAACTCCTAGATTTACTTTTTATGATGACATGGTTGGAGAACATTCTTATTCACATTTGAAGCACCATCCTTTGTTACTTTTTAACGATGCACATATATGTGGATGCACATATGATATGCATTTGAGTTACTTGAAGACTCATGGTTTCTCTTGCTCAACACTTGGTTCATTTGATGTTGGAGGAAATTCATCCAAGACTTGGGTGAAGAGATATGTGATTGAAGAAAATTATTATTGGCAGCAAAATCCTCTGTTATTTCATGATGATATACATATTCATGGGTGTATTGATGCTACTTGTTTGATCCACTTGAATTCTTCATGTTTTCTTTTCCCATTATTTGGTTCATATTTGAGTGGAGATTCTTCATTCACTTCTTGGATGAAAGAATACATGGCTGAATATTTTGATGCATGTCAAATCCTTTTGGAGCAGAATTATAGGACATGGGATCCTCACCTATGTCATTGGAGTAGATTTGATTGGTCACTTGAAGCTTGTATGCACTTGGCAAATGGTGGTCTACTTACTTGGAGGTATAAGCACTTTCATGATTTTTTGATGAGGCACTTCCTTGATGTACATTTTTATTATGTGGTTATGTACTTTGATGATATATATTATGTACTCATGGTGTTTGGAAGAATGAGTAAAATAAAATGGGATCCCATAATTCTCTTTCCTAACGGTATAGGTTGGAGAGCACTCTTAATTGTTGGAGTGCAATACAAGCAATGGAACCCTGGGATAGTTCTTAGTCCCATTGATTTCAGATTTTTGGGGAAACAAGCAGTATGGGAGATGGATTCCCCACTTAATAAAGTGATTTTAATTAGAGTATTGCAGCATTAATCATTGTGTTTCCTCTTTAAAATCTTCATGGAATGTCAAAGACTCAAAGTTGGGAAACTCAGTGGCAACTTCAAAGAATCATACAGAAAGCAAGTTCTTCAACACCCATGTTTGAAATTGCTTGAGGACAAGAAATATTGGGAAGGGAGGATTTTTCATGTCCCAAATTTTTCATTGGTTCACAATGGTCTAATCACATTTACCATATTCATGAGAGTTTTCCAAATTGATGCTAAAGGTCAAATAATTTCCAATGAGGAAAATTACCAGTTTCCTAGGTTGTGGGTGGAAGCTTTGGGATTTCGAATAAGGGGGACAATGAATGATGTTTGAACATTAGAATGGAATAAATATTTAATAAAGGATCTAAATAAATAAATACAATAGAAAATTGAAGTGGAAATGGAGCATGGATACACATGGAGACCATGGGGCCCACACAAGCTAGAATTTATGTGCCACATGTCATCCTCCTCTTGAAATTTAGAATACATGGGAATCCTAAAGGTTATTGAATGAGTTATAAGGCTAATACACTTGTCCATATGCATCATAGGTAGAATTTGGGAATAAATGTAACTTACATGGGAGAGGAAGAGTCATTTTGGAGCTAGTGAGACACTTGGACTAGATTCCCTAGCTCTATGACAACAATGATGAAGATGCTATGACACCTATGACACAAATAAAATATGAAGGATGGAACATGATATATATGAAATTTCAGGTCGAAATAGAGCATCCAAGAGAGATCTCATGTGATTTGGGGAAGCTCAATAGGTTCCTACTCAAATTGGGGGAAGATGGAAGGCCAGGAAAGGGAGGACACATGGAAAATCATGAGCACACACCCAAATTCGAATTAGATTGAGTTTGTGGATGGATTGGGAACATTATAAATCTAAGTATGTTTATAAAATACATGAATCAACCAAGAGAGTGGCTTTTTTTCATTTGAGAAATTGTCATTTGTGAATTGTGAGAGCTAATGGATGACTAGTTTTCTTTCCTTCGCCAATTTCATGGGTGAAATATCCCATACAAGTTGGTTTTTGGAGAGGAAACTCAGGTATTTCATGGATATTTAATGGAGTTTTATTTGCAGGTGTAATCTACAGGGAAGCTCGTGGTTCCTTCTATTGCAACACTTTCTCTCAACCATTTCTAGTTTTCATTGCATATTCTTGCTCATGGAGGGATTGCGCTTTGGGTGACCTATTGATATATTTGGGGAAGATTATAATGCCCCATTATATTATTTTATGATGTATATGCTATGTATTTCATGTACAAAATACTCTCAGGTATAAATACCCAAAATAATTCATGTAAAAATGTTGAACAATGAAGAGATAGTGCCGTTTCCCCACTATCTTGTTGTGAACCATTGTAATGTTGATGATTTAGAATTGGAAGAGACTTTAATTGTCCATTTATAATTGTAATCAGTTAAATATTCTATTTTATTCATTATCAGAAAGTTTCAAGTCTAAATACCCAATATTTATGATGTCAAATTGATTTTTAATGAGCAAACAATGACAATTTCCCCTCTATTTTTATATATGCCATGGTAATGTTAATTATTTCGAATGGAGGAATGTATCTATGATAAATGTATGATAGATGTAATTTCATTAATTTTTATTTCAAGTCTAATTTTCATCAATTAATCATTGGAATCCATTTTACTCATTTTTATTGCATTGGGAGAAGATTTGGTGCATTTTGCCCAAGGATCGAAATTATGATTTGGGAGCTGTTTTGGAAAGTGTCATAATAGCCTGTATAAACTGAAGCATGATGCATATGAGAATTTAAAATTTTCCATTACACATCCCCTACCTCTTTTCATAAATTTGAGTGACTTTGGGGCCATTTGAGAAGCCATTTCCGGCAATTACCCATGGAGAAATATTGGAGCCCCAATTTGCTAGTAAACACTCCTAATTTGAACAGAACATTAAAAAAAATTGAAGAAGTAATTGGGGCTCATAAAACATTCCTGAACATCATATTTAAGTTCTATTATCATTTATGTACCTTCTGAGAAAATTTGGAAGAATTTGGGTCAATTTGGAGGTCTAGACATCAAAACTAGTCAAGGTTCGAAATTGGGGAAAAAGTGAAAAATTGGTCATTTAATCAAATAGATTTAAAAGGGACATTATAGAGGAAAGGTACCTAGTACAATGTGACAAGTGTGAATAAATGTGTTGATTTCGAACACTTGTAGATTCTAATAATCAGGGTACACTGAGGTATTCCTACAGTTTCTAGTGAGGATACTTGCCACTAATGACTACAAATTCCAAGGTACTAATGAGACTCTATATTACTATCCCATAATAGATGTGTTGAATTAGATGAGAAGAAATCCACTGGAAGGATGGAATTAAGGATTCTCCCATCATCTAATGTGAGAGTGTAGCAGGAGGCCAAAGATTTACTGGAACACACTAATAATTTTGAGACGTACTTGACACGAGAAGGTCAACACACAAATTCAAGAGTTCGGAGGATTGCCTGACACATGTTAAAACTTCCCTTCAACAAAACCACGACACTATTAAGTGATTGAGGCAACATGGAATCAAAAATTGAGACAATATAAGTCAGTGATGTATGAGACAAAAATAGACTACTCCGTAATGACTGGAAGACTAACCAGCTTGCGCATATAATGCAAAAATGAGCTCATCTTCCTAAATGCATTATATACCCTAGAATATAGTGAAAAAGATTCAAAACAATGTGCTTTGTTCAAGGACAATGAAACTTGGGGCCATATAAAAATCAAAACGTAATTCTTCCCTGGTCGTTTCTTTTGGAATATTTGATTTTTTGTCTTTTTCCACATTATAAAACTTTGAACAAAGAACAAATAATTCTATAGTACATAGGAAGAAACGAGTGTGAAGGGCAAGAAAACTAGTCCCAAGCGCATGGAACAAACCTATGCATAATGTAATGAACATGAGCAAGATAGTGACACTCAGGGTGTGCTTCTTCTCGGTAAAAGGGATGTTCATATTTTACAAGCAAAATGATGTAAGGTTAAACAAAATTGAGATCGCAGATGAGGGCTCATAAATAGAAGTATAAGATAGAATCCAGCATCAGGCTCAAAGCCCAAGTGGGAACATGCAATGCATCAACAAATAAACCACTATCCCATGGATTTTTACCGAGCCTGGGTCAGTTAATACTCATCAGTATTTACAACTTTAGAGAGTCTGAAAAACTTAAAGAAGACTCTAAATTGTTATTTTTCATAATTTTATTCCCCTATGCCCGAAAAAGCACAAAATAATACGTGGGAGAAATATTCAAGTCAAAATTGGCTAAAGTATTCCATTTTTGTAAACAGTCCATCTGGCCCAAAAAAGGGTGAAACTTATATCGAGCGGACATCCTTTTAAGTCCTTTTAATGAGTCTGGAAAAAACAAAACTCACTCTCTAATCATTTTATATTTATGAAGTCAAAAAAGAACTTAAAAATGACTCCATATATGCAAGAACCTTATGGGGGTAGCTAGAAATATATAAGAAAAATAGACATGCAGCTTCTACTCAAAGTCATCGAAAATGAAAAAGGCTCCCAAACCTTTGAGAAAAACTCGGCATGGGAACCAAAATGGAAAAGGGGTGATGAATAGGGTGTCCCATTTTAGATAGAAGATCAAAGTTGAAATAAGAAACAGAGTCTACATCCACTTGAATATTTCATGTTTTCTTTTTTAATTATTTAGTTCATATTTGAGTGGAGATTCTTCATTCACTTCTTGTATGAAAGAATACATGACTAAATATTTTGATGCCTGTCAAATCCTTTTGGAGCAGCATTATAGGACATGGGATCCTCACCTATGTCATTGGAGTAGATTTGATTGGTCACTTGAAGCTTGTATGCACTTGGCAAATGGTGGTCTACTTACTTGGAGGTATAAGCACTTTCATGATTTTTTGATGAGGCACTTCCTTGATGTACATTTTTATTATGTGGTTATGTACTTTGATGATATATATTATGTACTCATGGTTTTTGGAAGAATGAATACAATAAAATGGGATCCCATAATTCTCTTTCCTAACGGTATAGGTTGGAGAGCACTCTTAATTGTTGGAGTGCAATACCAGCAATGGGACCCTGAGATAGTTCTTAGTCCCATTGATTTCAGATTTTTGGGGAAACAAGCAGTATGGGAGATGGATTCCCCACTTAATAAAGTGATTTTAATTATAGTATTGCAGCAGCAAGCATTGTGGTTCCTCTTTAAAATCTTCATGGAATGTCAAAGACTCAAAGCTGGGAAACTCAGTGGCAACTTCAAAGAATCATACAGAAAGCAGGTTCTTCAACACCCATGTTTGAAATTGATTGAGGACAAGCAATATTGGGAAGGGAGGATTTTTCATTGGTTCACAATGGCCTAGTCACATTTACCATATTCATGAGAGTTTTCCAAATTGATGCTAAGTGTCAAATAATTTCCAATGAGGAAAATTACTAGTTTCCTAGGTTGTGGGTGGAAGCTTTGGGATTTGGAATAAGGGGGAAAATGAATGATGTTTGAACATTAGAATGGAATAAATATTTAATAAAGGATATAAATAAATAAATACAAGAGAAAATTGAACTAGCAATGGAGCATGGATACACATGGAGACTATGGGGCAAGCTAGAATTTATGTGCCACATGTCATCCTCCTCTTGAAATTTAGAATCCATGGGAAGCCTAAAGGTTCTTGGATGATTTAGAAGGCTAATACACTTTTCCATATGCATCATAGGTCTAATTTTGGAATAAATGTAACTTACATGGGAGAGGAAGAGTCATTTTGGAGCTAGTGAGACACTTGGACTAGATTCCTTAGCTCTGTGACAACAATGATGAAGATGCTATGACACCTATGACACAAATAAAATATGAATGCTGGAATATGACGTATCTGAAATTTTAGGTCGAAATAGAGCATCCAATATAGATCTCATGTTAGTTGGGGAAGCTCAATAGGTTCCAACTCAAATTGGGGGAAGATGGAATGTTAGGAAAGGGAGGACACATGGAAAATCATGAGCACACACCCAAATTCGAATTGGATTGAGTTTGTGGATAGATTTGGAACCTTAGAAGGCTAATTATGTTTATAAAATACATGAATCAACCAATAGAGTGGCTTTTTTTCATTTGAGAAATTGTCATTTGTGAATTGTGAGAGCTAATGGATGACTAGTTTTCTTGCCTTGGCCAATTTCGAGGGTGAAATATTCCCATCCAAGTTGGTGTTTGGAGAGGACACTCAGGTCTTTCATGTATATTTAATGGAGTTTTATTTTCAGGTTTAATATATAGTGAATCTCATGGTTCCTTCTATTGCAGCACTTTCTCTCAACCATTTCTAGTTTTTATTGCATATTCTTGCTCATGGAGGGATTGCGCTTTGGGTGACCTATTGATATCTTTGGGGAAGCTTATAATGCCCCATTATATTATTTTATGATGTATATGCTATGTATTTCATGTTCAAAATACTCTCAAGTATAAATACCCAAAATAATTCATGTAAAAATGTTGAACAATGAAGAGATAGTGCCATCTCCCCACTATCTTGTTGCGAACCATTGTAATGTTGATGATTTCGAATTGGGAGAGCCTTTAATTGTCCATTTATAATTGTAATCATTTAAATATGATATTTTATTCATTATCAGAAATTTTCAAGTCTAAATACCCAATATTTGTATGTCAAATTGATTTTTAATGAGCAAACAATGACAATTTCCACTTTATTTTTATATATGCCATGGTAATGTTGATTATTTCGAATGGAGGAATGTCTCTATGATAAATTTATGATGGATGTACTGTAATTAAGTTTTATTTCAAGTCTCATGTTCAACAATTAATCATTGGAATCCATTTTACTTATTTTTATTGCATTGGGAGAAGATTTGGTGTATTTTCCCCAAGGATCGAAATTATGATTTGGGAGCTATTTTGGAAAGAGTCATAATAGCCTGTATAAACTGAAGCATGATGCATATGAGAATTTAAAATTTTCCATTACACATACCCTACCTCTTTTCATAAATTCAAGTGACTTTGGGGCCATTTGAGAAGCCATTTCAGGCAATTACCTATGGGGAAATATTGGAGCCCCAATTTGCTAGTAAACACTCCTAATTTGAACAGAACATTTAAAAAAATTGAAGAATTAATTGGGGGATCATAAAAAATCCCTAAACATCATATTTAAGTTCTATTATCATTTATGTACCTTCTGAGAAAATTTGGAAGAATTTGGGTCATTTTGGAGGTCTAGACATCAAAACTAGTCAAGGTTCGAAATTGGGGAAAAAGTGAAAAATTGGTCATTTAATAAAATAGATTAAAAAGGGACATTACAGAGGCAAGGTACCTAGTACAATGTGACAAGTGTGAATAAATGTGTTGATTTCGAACACTTGTAGATTCTAACAATCATGGTACATTGAGGTATTCCTACAGTTTCTAGTAAGGATACTTGCCACTAATGACTACAAATTCCAAGGTACTAATAAGACTCTATATTACTATCCCATAATATATGTCTTGAATTCGATGAGAAGCAATCCACTGAAAGGATGGAATTAAGGAATCTCCCATCATCTAATGTGAGAGTGTAGCAGGAGGCCAAAGATTTACTGGAACACACTAATAATTTTGAGACGTACTTGACACGAGAAGGTCAACACACAAATTCAAGAGGTCAGAGGATTGCCTGACACATGTTAAAACTTCCCTTCAACAAAAACACGACACTATTAAGTGATTGAGGCGACATGGAATCAAAAATTGAGACAATATAAGTCAGTGATGTATGAGACAACAACAGACTGCTGCGTAATGACTGGAAGACTAACCAACTCGTGCATATAATGCAAAAATGAGCTCATCTTCATAAATCCATTATATACCCCAAAATATAGTGATAAATATACAAAACAATGTGCTTTGTTCAAGGGCGATGAAACTTGGGGCCATATAAAAATCAAAACGTAATTCTTTCCTGGTCGTTTTTTTTGGAATATTTGATTTTTTGTCTTTTTCCACATTATAAAAAATTGAACAAAGAATAAATAATTCTATAATACATAGGAAGAAATGATTGTGAAGGGCAAGAAAACTAGTCCCAAGCGCATGGAACAAACCTATGCATAATGTAATGAACATGAGCAAGATAGTGACACTCAGGGTGTGCTTCTTCTCGGTAAAAGGGATGTTAATATTTTACAAGCAAAATGATGTAAGGTTAAACAAAATTGAGATCATAGATGAGGGCTCATAAATAGAAGTATAAGATAGAATCCAGCATCAGGCTCAAAGCACAAGTGGGAACATGCAACGCATCAACAAATAAACCACTATCCTGTGGATTTTTACCGATCCTGGGTCAGTTAGTACTCATCAGTATTTACAAATTTAGAGAGTCTGAAAAAATTAAAAAAGACTCTAAAGTGTTATTTTTCATAAGTTTATTCCCCTACGCCTGAAAAAGCACAAAATAATACGTGGGAGAAATATTCAAGTCAAAATTGGCTAAAGTATTCCATTTTTGTAAACAGTCCATCTGGCCCAAAAAAGGGTGAAACTTATATCGAGCGGACATCCTTTTAAGTCCTTTTAATGTGTCTAGAAAAAAAAACTCACTCACTAATCATTTTATATTTATGAAGTCAAAAAAGAACTTAAAAATGACTCCATATATGCAAGAGCCTTATGGGGGTAGCTAGAATTATATAAGAAAAATAGACATGCAGCTTCTACTCAAAGTCATCGAAAATTAAAAAGGCTCCCAAACCTTTGAGAAAAACTCGGCATGGGAACCAAAATGGAAAAGGGGTGATGAATAGGGTGTCCCATGTTAGATAGAATATCAAAGTTGAAATAGGAAACAAAGTCTATAGGTGTTATATCTAAAAATGACACATCTCTTCTTGTGACCACTTTCCCATGTTTTTGTTGCATGTCGACACTTCCATGACAACACTTCAAAAAAGTCACTGAAAAACACCTAGATTGGAGGAGTCATATCCAGAGTTCTATAACTCTTTTTGACCTCTTCTCTAGGCCATTGGAAAGGTATCTGAGTTAGAAACACCTTTGTAGAAGACTCCAAATCTTGGAAATTCACGAAAGTACCCTAAAAATGAGCATATTTGACCTATTTTCGACTTTGTCTTCATGGTACCCCTGAGTATACATTTTGTATTCATGGATTTTCCTTCATGCTACTCGCGGTTACATCCTGTAGTGGTCGAAAATGATAAAAATATCAAAAATATTGAATTAAGGGTGGTTTGGGAGGTTATGGAACTGATTTAGGAAGTTGTAATTGACCCCTATTCGACCCTATCTCTTCAGAAATGTATAAATAGAGGGAGAGAGGTCCATGAGAGGGGACTTGAACTTTTGCATTGTTATGCTGGAGGAATTGGGACTCTAATTCCCCCCCACCTTTTCCCTATATTGTCATCCTTGTGTTTCGGAGCTTGGAGGCTGAGTTCCTTGGAGAGGAGAAGCAGAAGAACCAGATCAAGGTTTCATGAGGTGCCTAGCTTGAGGAGAAGGTAATATTTGTACTTCTCTCATGATTAATAAATATGTGATGCTCTTCCTCTTCCAATCAATGTGTCTTGTATATTGAATCTTTTTTTATGATCATATGTTTATGTTAATGAAATTAGGGTTTCATATTGCTGTGATTATCATTGCTTTACATGTGGTCATATTGGTTTGATGAAGGTAGAATTTGTTTTGCAGGCTTCTTGGAGCAAGAGGAGAAAGAGGAGGATTGAAGGGCTACTTGGATCAACCTTCATTTGAATAAGGTATGAACCTATCTAATTTTTTAATATTGTTTATATTCACTTGCAGAACTATATGAACCTCTCTTTCAACCCTAGTATGTTGATGGCCTCTTAACCCCCAGCCATAGGAAAACTTTCCTCTACAACAATAGGAACAAACTCATCATTGTGGGAGTTGAAAAATATGCTAGCAGGATCAAACTCATCAGTAGCTCGAACTTGTAGCTCAAAGGAATATTCCAAAAACTTAGGAATACCAATGTCTAAGGATCTATAAATAAGTATACCAGACTCAAAAGGAAAATCATGGTTGGATTTTATTGCAACTGGGTCCAATACAGGGAGATGATCTTTGGAAAGGATGTAAATATCCAAAGGAATGATAGATTGTATTGTAGAATTAGGAAAAAATCATCTAAAGAAAGTATATCATACCTAGTAGAGCACATGTCAAAACATTCACTTGGACCAAGAGAGTGGATAGCATGCTCTAACACCCCCATTAGATGGATGACCTAGTGAATTATCAGGACCAAGTCTCAAGAAGGTAAGCATGAATACAAAGGCTTCTTCTCAGTATCATTTATACATGAGGGATATAAGGCCGCATAATTCACCTATGGCAAGGAAGTGTCTACCGAAACATTATGAACTAAAAAAGGATATACTTGTTCAAAAGCCAGGTAATGAGGAGGATCAACAAATGCAAGTTGATCAGTAGTGACTATGCTTTCGTTATGAGGAAAGTGCATCACACGGAAGAGCATAAACACCACATCATGCATAATATATGCATAATCACACCCAATGAGCATATTTAAGTTGAAAGGGTCCTATATCAAGGGAGGCAGGTGCAGGGGCGATAATCTATGACCCAGGAGGAAAAATTGTTGAATATTTTGCATGGGGATTGGGAACAAAATCAAACGATGAAGCAGAATGGATATCCCTCATGTATTATATTGAAATCAAGTTTAAAATTAACATAAAAATGAATTCAGCATTGGAGACTCTAGACAAGTCATACATAAGTTGTTGAAAGGATATCGGAATGTAAACACAAGATGTGAAAGAATTGCATGAAGAATTTCTAATTCCATGGTTGGATTGGAACTAAAGTTTGTGAAAATCATTAGGAGAAACAATGGATAGGAATATGATATTTCCAACTGTTATCACTCATAATTTATCCTTTGGTTGTGGAAGGATGGTTCCAAGGTAACCTTTCAAACCAATATTTAGGAGAAAAGTTGGCTTCTTTCCTACCAGAGAGGGCTCTCTCAACAAGTAGATATAATTGCCAAAGATATTTTTACATATACGGAATCAATGATGTAAATGGTTGAAACAAGAGGGTACTATTGGGCATGATGGATTCATAATCATGAAATATTAAAGATAAATCGGGTTTTTTCAATAAGATTTCTTCACAGAGGCGTGATAGCTATTCTTTCACAGTTAAGTTCTTGATTATCTAATCGTAAAGAGGAAAGATGAATAGTCCATTAATATGGGCACCAAAAAGATGAATCCAATATTAAGTTTAAAGGAAATATGTTTGTGAATACTTGAATCATATGAACCAAAGCATGTGAGTATGAATTCTGATCCAACCAAATCTTATTCAAGCATGAAAGATAACACAATGGAAAAAGATAACAAGAAAAACATTCACATGAGAAAATGAAATACATACTGTAAAACAACAACATGAGAATATATGCTCTAAAAAATCCTTGCTTGGCTCTGCAAAATGTTATTAACTTCGAAATGCTTAGTTACAAAAAATGATTTTCACTCTCATGGGTTCCAACCCCAATTACATTGCAAAACATGCTTTTATACATCAAAATCCTTCTCGAGCTAATACCTAACTACCTATGTTCTAAAAATAGGCTTCTTGTAACTGCCTTATTGCATCTATCAAAAAACTAAATATCCCTAAATACTATAAAATATTTTAACTTCACATTGAAGTGGACCTTGATATATCTTTAGCTCGAGCATTTTGAATGTGTGTCTTCATTGATGCAACTTATACTTCGTCCTTCCGATTTTTTCAACTATCTTCCATTGGTCTCCAGAAGGAACTTCATGACTTTTCATTTATTTGGCCAAAACCCCCAACTCCACATGGTCCACATAAGAAATAGTAGACATATTGGCACCTATATTCTAATTTGATCCAAAATTTCAAAATCCATGACTAATTTATCAATTATAACTTTCCTAGTTAGAGACTGAGTCATATCTTCAAATTTCCTACGATCCAACCTTTCTTGAACCAATAGTGCTTGATATTCAGATTGAGAGATCAATTCCTCATCCCAAAAATAAGGGAGTCCCTTCTAAAATATCTCTATGAATAATCCTTTAAAACACTTTACCTGTTGTAACATTTGATCAGCCTTTGCTTGGACACTCCCAATATGATGATGTTTTCCAACAACTTTCCTTGCCCAAGTTATCACTCTAATTATGTCTATGATTCCCACTCTTTTCAATTCCTCTTCAAATAAAGTATTAAGGAAATTGATAGTAATATGAGTTGTCTCTTCTTGTCTTCTATCTCGAGTCTCCTTCATGACTGCACAACTTTGACTTGGTACATTGATCACCACTACTTTATCTTTTATATAATTCAAATATGCCCTCATTTTTGTAGCCTCGGTGATAATTGTATCCCAAATAAGATTCATGTCCCCTTGCACTTGCAATTTCCCTGAAACTTTTTCTGCCAGCTTTTCATTCTTTTCAAGTAGCTCCTGACTATTATTTTCAAAAATTCTCTTTTATTCTTCTTTCTTCTTAACTACTTCAACCAATTTCTGATTTTCTGATTTTAACCCTTTGACCTCTTCATTCTTCAAGATAACTTCAGACATAACTTGAACTATACTTTATGTACTGGTTTATATAATTGGCTTACATGTTTCCACCTATCTTTTATTTTCTTTCTCTTCTCTTTCTTTTTCCAAAATTATTTGGTTTTCATACAATACGTCAATTTTGGCTTTAAGGAAATCTCTTTCCTTCTCCCATTGACCCTGCTCTTCAACCAATTTCAACAATTTTCCTTTCCTATCATTTAATTCTTGGGACAATGAATCATTTTCTTTTACCAAAATTGTTAATTCAGATGCCTGAATTAACTAGGTAGCTGTAATTTTTCATTTCTTTTTTGACAATTGGATAGTGTTCTCTTTCTCAACCAAGATTTTCCTTGTGGATTTCACTCTATCTGATTCATTATCCATAGCTAGAATATCACCCTGAATATATTTAATTTGTTGCTAATATGTCTTATTCTCAATCTTCTCTTGCTTCAGTCGGTTCTCTAATTTTGACACTATAGACTGCAACTTAGAAACTTTCAAAGTGGTTTTCAATAAATCAGTATAAATAACCTCTCCATTCTTCTTGTGCAAATGAATTTTATCTGGGACTAGAATCTTTTGTAGCTTTAGCTTCATTTCTAAAACTCTATCATGAGTGGCCACAGCTAAGTTCAAAGTGTTTTTCACATGATCCTTTATAGTGATCAGTGAAACTTCATTATCCGAAATATCCCTTACTTTACGAAAAATATTTAAATATTTTTTAGAAGAATATTTCTTTTCTTATCCATATCTAGTAGACAAGTCATTTATGGACTTATACCTATCACTAGAACCAACCTACTTTGCCTCTGCAAAACTGTATTCCTGAATTTGAACAATTGGGCCTCAAAATTTTCATTTTTCTTTCACCTTCTTGTCTTCAACTTCAACCATTTCTTTATCATAATCGACTCTTGGCCTTTTTTATGCATCTTGGTCTTCATCCTCAATATCAATTGTTTCTCAAAAGCTTCTTTTACTAGTAATTTTCAGTTTTACTGGGGGTCGGTATTATAATGGCAATAGAATTTATTATGGTAGAGGGATTTGCTTACGAGCTTTTTGAGCTCTCTACACTTTGTTGATATTCCATTAAATTATCTTTTTCATCTAATCCTTCTATCTCTTGGTGATAGAATGCTTTATTTTTATTATGTTGCCTCCTCTGTGATATAATATGATGAGGATCATAGTTTATTTTTGTGGCCTTCATAAAATTCATGTCTTGTAGCAAGCCCTCAATCACTAGGAGAGAAGCTTTATTTTGCACAATAAAAGTACCTACCTTCAGAGGAAATTTGATCTATGAAGCCTTCCAGAAATTAAAAAAATTCTCATTCTCCACAACGAACTTTTGTCTGATAAATTCCAAGGAAAAACTTCTAGGTGTTAGAAATGCAGGTAAAATGTAAGGCTCATGCACAAAACCATAAACTCTGACAATAGTATGTTCCTTTAGGAGGAACCAGTCTCCAACTCTTCTGGCACGGTTGAATTGTATCACTTCTTCCATTCTAGCAGAACTCTAGGTAGCTTGTCCTGAAAAATTACTATTTACACTTCTTCCATAATGAGATTCATATAATTAAAAGTGTTGTTTCTGATCTTATAAGTGAGCACTATCTATGGGAATTGTAATTTTCCTCATTGAAGAACAAGGACATCCTGTCCAAGTAATATTGAAATATGAAATGTCTGGTCATGTGGAAATTCACTAACTATGAATGAATATTTTTAGCTAGGAATTCATCAAATTTAAGGCAACAATATTGATTGGACTCAAACTCAAGTTGATGTAGACTCAACCTAAACAAAAAAAATCAATAAGACTTCAAGGACAACCTATCACTATGCAACCCTAAAAACTGACTCAACATGGAAAGGACCCATTGGGACTCTTCATTAAACAAGTCAATATCAAGGGGGAAAGGCTCATTTTCAACAGAAACTCTAGGTTTAAGGCTTTTCAATGGAAATGCTTGCTTCTCTTCTGTCGTATCATGTTGGTATAGCTCAATAACAGTTTTTATCTCCTAAAATAAATTTTTTAAATAGGTCAAACTTAGACAATTTATTTTTGCATAGTAAGGAATATTTCAGGGTATATTATGAAAGATGTTTGGGTGATTAACAAAATTGGAATGCCTAGTGTTCTGTTTTTCAAATAAATTTGAAAGTTTAGCTTTTGGTGGCTTGGGTGAACTTTTCAACAGTTATTTAGCCACTGAAATGCCCAGCTTTTGGCAGCTGACAATTTGGACTCGAGACTAAGTTAACTACTAAAATCCTGTTGACTCCATTTTTATTGAAAATTTTGGAAAAGGAACTTTCGGTGGCTTAGGTGAATTTTTCAACAGTTCATTAGCCACCAAAAATCCTAGCTTTCGGTAGCTTAACAATTCGTTCCAGGAATACATTAACCACTGAAAGCTCATCAACTACGTTTTTGGATAAATTATGAAAGGGAATTTTTCGGTGGCTTGGGCAAACGTACCAACGATTCATTAGCCACTGAAAATCCTAGCTTTCGGAAGCTTACAAGTTAGAACTAATATTCCCATAACCACTGAAAGCGCCAAAAGAGGAAAACCCTATCCTATCTTCCATCTATCCCATGAATGCAGTTGAACCACCACAAAAATGTTAAGTCCTAGTTAAAAATATCATTGCGCTGGTCATCTCACGGTTCTTATTAGAAATAATTGTCCCACTACTCAAGTACTAATTACTGATCATCCCCTCAAAATCAGCACCCTTTCCTCAATTCATTCCACATTTCCTGCATGCATTCTCACTAAGCCAAGCCCTCTCTGGATCCAGCATTGTAGTATCCTTCCCTAGGGTTTGGATTTCAATTTTGCAGGCGCAGCAGAACATTCAAGAAGATGAAGAGAGGAGGAGGACCCGCTCAAAACTTAAAACACAGGTTTATGTGGCTAAGCATTGTTTCAAAATGGTCTCTAAGCCACCAAAATCGGACTTTCGGTAGCTAAGACCGAAATTTCAGGGCGCTCCAAGCCACCGAAATTGGCGTTTTACTGTGAAAAGACACCATTTTAAAACGATGATTCATTTTGCAAAACTCTTGAATTTTTTGTTTCTAACATGTCAAAGAACAATAACCTCTCTCATTTTTCCTACAAGTCTTGCATATTGGGAGAATCGAATCCATCTCTGAGCCCTAATTTCCCCTGTTTGACACATATTTTTGAAAAACATATATCTGGCAAATGAAAATGAATTTCAAAAAATTGATAGAGGTTTTTTCTTCACAACAAAACAATATACAAAAACCTCTTTCAGTTTATACACAGGTGTCATGGATTTGGAGAAACAAATCCATCTCTGAGCCCCAGCTTTTCAGCAGTTTGGACAAAGTTTTGGGGCAAAAGATGACCTGTCATCTCACCAGTGGCAGTTGATCATCCCTCTACAACTCCCAAGACCAACAGAACCAAAATATATCTAGAATTTAGTGGAAAGGATAAGGATGCCCTAGCACAAAGTGGAAATATACTTAACTTACCCTGCTCAGATTCAGAAAAAGAAAAGGAGCAGGAAGTTGACCTAACCAGGCAGGCTGTAACAGAACATGAAGAGTTTCCCTCACCAACACCAAGGGAAGGTCAAGAGGAACTAATGGTAGAGACCTCCCTAATCAAACCTAGGTCTCAGAGAACCAACTAGTTGTTAGGGAAAATACATGAAATGGAGGTCTTAGAGAAAGAGATAAAAAGAACTAATGCAATATTAACCAAGAAAAATACTCAATTGCATAATTCTTTACTAGAAATGAAAGGGATATATTTCCTGCTACAAAAAAGGAATCTGAGGTTTATGAGAGACAACACTAGACTATAGAGAATGATAAGGCTGATGAGGTTGCAGAAGAAAGACTCAAACCCTATCCCTCAAGCTCATCTTGCACTAGAAACCCTAGCAGAGGCAACATCAAGCTTGCAAGATCCTGAGGCAGCTCATGATGTTGATGTTTTTCCAAACCCCATGCAGGGTGAAAGAGTACTAGAAAATCAGGAGTGAAGTGTAAAAGTTTGATTAAAGGCTAAATAAAAAAAATTTGCAGAAAACAGAGCTTTTGGTAGCTTAGGCGAAAGCAGCAGCTGTTCATTAGCCACCGAAAGCAGAGCTTTCGGCAGCTAACAAACCCAGGATTCTGCTTCCTTAACCACTGAAAGAAAAAAAGTGTGCAGAAAGATATTTTGGCACACAGAACCAGTTTTGGCGAATACAAATATCTCGGGGATGAATTATAAAGCTGAAATTTGCTTAAAATCACCAATGGAGGAGGTCTGTTCCAGTTTTGAGGGTACAATCAAGGAGAAAAGGGTCACAAACCCTACCTGTTTTTTACCAACTGTGGCTTATCTATCAGATGACAGGTTACAGCTCTACTTTAGTAATCACTGTAGTTATCAAAGAGTTCAATGAGTGAACAAGTGTTAGCGTTAGATAGACTAGTACTTAAATTACGATTTTTTGACCTAATTTTGCAAAAAACATTTATTTTATCTGTTTTTAGTAAATTAGATCCAACTTTTCAGGATATGAATATTTTTGTAAAGGATATCAAGCCTAAGAATTATGTTGAAGCAAAGGTTCAACTTCAAGGACCTATAGACCATTATCATTACCAAGCTTCTCATGTTATTCATGACCTAATATAAGCTCTTTTGCTATTATATGTTCAACTTCCATATCTTTTTTGTTTTGTGCTTGTGCTTGAATGTTTGATTTAGGTTTATTCATGTCATTTAATATTTGATAGTTGTCACCCTATCTGTATGTTGATGAGTTGAATTACAAATACTTTTCCTCGTTGTGATTAGCCATTTATGTGTAATTGATTTATATATAAATATTCCAGCACAGTGAGTTCTCCATCTTTTCACCCTATTATCAAACCTCTGAACATTGGTAGTTAGAAGCCTTATCTTTTGATTGAGTTTTATGCATGTCTTGAGCGTGTGAGGTCCTTTAGGTCATCTAACTTGATCCACTTAGAAAAACCATAAAAACATTTAAGTTACCAGGCATCCTTGAGCTACAACCTAGAGGAGTTTCCTGGAGTGATAACAAACTGGCGTCATTTCCAAGGAGAGGAGATTGAAGCTCAGCTTCCCTAGGAGAAGACATAGATCCTACTTTGATGAAAGACAAAGTTTGGACACTATTTTGGTTGTAATAATCTATATGGAGACTCCATTGGAATAAGGTGGCTTCAAGAAGACCAAGTACCAGAGAAAACCCTAAAGGGCCACCAGTAACACCTGTTTCAGATCCAAAAGACATTCTAAGAAGAGCTAGGGCTTCACTAAGGCAAACCTCCAGAGCTGCAAAGGGAGCTACATCAGAAAATTTTAGGGTTGAGGGACCTTCAAGCACTACTGCTTGTGAAGATCTCATCCCCAGTGACTCCATTGAAGAACTATGGCTCCAAGAAGGGCTCATACCAGAGCAAATCACGAGAGGCCACCAGCAACACCTGTTACAGACCCAGAGAAGATCATCAGAAGAGGAAGAGCTCTACAAAGGCAAAATTCCAGAGCAGCAATGGAATCTAGATCAGGTATCTTAAGAGTAGAGCCTGTTCTTTAAGATTTGTTTGTAGAGGGAGAAGGAAACCTAGCCCTGCTATTAGGGCAGATTTACAAAGACTTCTATTTCCCTGATACATTCGAATTTAATAAGCCTCCACTAGGGAGGACCCGGTTGATATAAGATGAAGAGGCTGAATTCAAAATCCATGTACCAGTTCATTAGTTTACTTTATGAACTGCTGTTATTTTTTATCAGCTCCTTTATACTTTTCCCTTCACATCTTAAAAGAATTATCCTCTGTTTTATATATTCTGAAGATTATCAGCCATCTTTTATCTATCCATCTTTAGAAGAATATTTGCAGCCTGCTTGTATTATAGAATTTGAGTCAATCTT
>LPNX010835052.1:523038-536346 GCA_001517045.1 Pseudotsuga menziesii | reverse complement strand
GGGGGATGATGTCATCTACTAGAATGTAATTGGTTGATTTTTATAGTACATTTTGGTCCTTTTGAGGCCCATTTTTGACCTCAAATTCTCTCTAATGTGTGTCGTAGCTCATTTATAAAAATTATCTCTGTATCCAAATTTCTGCTAAATCTGATTAGCCATGTAACCTTGAAGAAACCAAAACTGATTCAAAACCTATGCAGAGCTCAACACTCATTGTTATCCCTCATGATCATCCCATAGCCTTTCAAATCAAAATCAAGATGAAGATGTTTAAGCCATTAAATCTGCCCTCTCTTCTTCATCCTTATCCTCTTGACTATTATGAATATCTCCCTTGGTTTTCTGGAGAGAATCAAGCTTCATCTGAAAGGCACTTGGAATATTTTGAATATTTTATTGACCATTTTTAGATTGTTCATGAGGATGTAATCATGAGATTTTTCTCTAAATCATTGACTAGAGATGCTGCTATATGGTTCAAGAGTTTAAAAGATGACTCCATTGGCTCTTGGATAGAATTCACTGATGCATTTTTGAAGCATTGGGGTGAGAACAAATGTCTTGATTTGTATCTCGCTGATTTCTATGCTTTGAAGAGAGAAGAAGATGAAACTTTGCCTATCTTCAATCGAAGATTCTACAACACATATCATGATATGCCTTTGGAGATCTAGCCCATAGAGACAGTTGCCATGATATATTATGTAATGGGACTACATTCAAAACTTACCCTTCTTCTGCTAGAAAGGAAATCTTCATCATTAAGCATTTTTTTTTAAGATGCTTTAGAGGTGGAGGAGAACATTTGTGCTTCAAGGAGAATCCCAGAGCAGCTTGATTTTGAAAACCATCATCTACCTGAGCCATATAAATATCAGTATGATTCAGATTTTGAACGGGAATTTTATGAGTCTGAAGCAGATTTGGAACAGTAGCAAGCATGTGAGCTCATTTTAGATTTAGAATCAGATTCTTCAGTGATTGCAAAGTACTCCCAAGACAGGTATGAATATGGATTTTATGATCAGTTTGCAAACCAGGATGATCCTATGATAACTGATTATTGTATAGGAAATTATCTGTTTTCAACTGATCTTTATTCATATGATGTAAACCCTATTTTATCATCCTATTATGAGCACTATTATCAAAAGGAAATTTTCATGATTGATGATCAAGATCTGATCATAAGAGAACAAGAAGGTCATCAGTTAAGGAATCATTTTTTAGCAAGGGTTCTTCGTGGATCAACATGTTTTTTATCATGGTTTCAAAGACCCGGTGGCAGCCTTCATGGACTCATTATTTTCAAAGAACCTGAAGATTTCAGATTTCCTTAGATTTCCATTATTTATGGGTAAGTATGGTTTCCTGAAAAACTTCTTATCACAGTTGTTACATGTCAAATATCATTTGTTGATTAGTGATAAAGATGAAATTTCTTCAGTATTTAAATTGCTTGGATGGTTGTTATGGAAATCATCCTTTACCTAACCCAAATGCAGAAAAGGTTAGAGTAGGAATAGGTAGGAAAATAAGCTCTTAATATGAATAGATAGGTCATTTTCAGTTGTTTTCATGAATAAGCAAAGCGTGCTACAAGAAGGTTGCAGGGGATCAGTTATAAAGGACAAATGACTCCATGCCCAATGGAACACTAGAAGATAGCTTTAAATTCTTATTTTTTCAGGAAAGGCATTTGGTATGGGATTCTTGGGACCTCACAGGGAGGCTCCCATCCCTGAGTAGGAGCCAGATGTTATCTCCTAAAATAAAAATTTTAAATAGGTCAAACTCAAAAAATTTATTTTTGCATAGTAAGGAAGATTGCAGGGTATATTATGAAAGATGTTTGGGTGATTAACAAAATTGGGATGCCTGGTGTTCTGTTTTTCAAAGAAATTTGAAATTTTATCTTTCAGTGGCTTAGGCAAACTTTTCAACAGTTCATTAGCCACTGAAAAGACCAACTTTTGATAGCTAACAATTTGGACTCAGGACTAAGTTAACCACCGAAATCCTGTTGACTCCGTTTTTATTGAAAATTTTGGAAAGGGAGATTTCGGTGGCTTAGGAGAACTTTTCAATAGTTCATTAGCCACTGAAAATATAGCTTTTGGCAGCTTAACAATTTGGTCTAGGAAGACATTAACCACCGAAACCTCATCAACTATGTTTTTGGATAAATTATGAAAGGGCATCTTTCGGTGGCTTAGGCGAACATACCAACAGTTCATTAGCCACCGAAAAGTCTAGCTTTCAACAGCTTACAAGTTAGACCTAAGATTCCCTTAACCGTCAAAAGCACCAAAAGAGGAAAACCCTATCCTATCTTCCATCTGTCCCATGATTGCAGTTGAACCACCACAAAACATTAAGTCCCAGTTAAAAATATCACTGCGCTGGTCATCTCACGGTTCTCATAAAAACTGACTGTCCCACTGCTCAAGTACCAATTACTGATTAGCCCCTCAAAATCAGCACCCTCTCCTCAATTCATTCCACATTTCCTGCATGCATTGTCACTAAGCCAAGCCCTCTCTGGATCCAGCATTGTAGTATCCTTCCCTAGGGTTTGGGTTTCAATTTTGCAGGCGCAGCAAAACATTCAAGAAGATGACGAGAGGAGGAGGACCCACTCAAAAACTCAAAACACAGGTTTCTATGGCTAAGCATTGTTTCAAAACGGTCTCTAAGCCACCAAAAGCGGACTTTCGGCAGCTAAAACCAAAATTTCAAGGCGCTCCAAGCCATCAAAATTGATGTTTTACTATGAAAAGACATCATTTTAAAAAGGTGATTTTGAGCAACCGGAGAATAATTTTGAAAAAATATCGGAGGTTTTTGTTCCTAACATGTCACAAAATAATAACCTTTGTCATTTGTTTTACAAGTGTTGCATATTGGGAGAATCGAATCCATATCTAAGCCCTAATTTTCAGATCTTAGAATTTCCATGTTTGACACATATTTTTGAAATATAGATATCTGGCGAATGAAAATTAATTTCAAAAACTTGAGAGAGGTTTTTACTCAAAAAAAAACAATATAAAAAAACCTCTTTTGGTTTATACACAGGTGTCACATATTTGGAGAAACAACTCCATATCTGAGCCCCAGTTGTTCAGCAGTTTGGCCAAAGTTTTGGGGCAAAAGATGACGTGTCATCTCACCAGTGGCAGTTGATCAGCCCTCTCCAACTCCCAATATCAACAAAAACAAAATAAATCTAGACTTCAGTGGAAAGGAGAAGGAGGCCCCAGCACTAAGTGGAAATATACTTAACCTACCCTACTCAGATTCAGAAGAAGAAAAGGAGCATGAAGTTGACCTAACCAGGCAAGCTGTAACAAAACATGAAGAGTTTCCCTCACCAACACCAAGGGAAGGTCAAGAGGAAATAATGGTAGAGACCTCCTCAAGCAAACCTAGGTCTCAGAGAATCAACCAGTTGTTAGGGCAAATACATGAAATGGAGGTCTTAGAGAAAGAGATAAAAATAACTAATGCAATATTAACCAAGAAAAATACTCAATTGCATAATTCTCTGCTAGAAATGAAAGGGATATATTTCCTACTACAAAAAAGGAATCTGAGGTTTATGAGGGAAAACACCAAACTATATAGAATGATCAGGCCAATGAGGTTGTAGAAGAAAGACTCAAACCCTAGCCCTCAAGCTCATCTTGCACTAGAAACTCTAGCAGAGGCAGCAGCAAGCTTGCAAGATGCTGAGGCAGCTCCTGATCTTATTGTTTTTCCAAACCCCATGCAGGGTGAAAGAGTACCAAAAAATCAGGAGTGAAGTGTAAAAGGCTGATTAAAGGCTAAATAAAAAAATTTGCAGAAAACAAAGCTTTTGGTTGCTTAGGCGAACGCAATAGTTGTTCATTAGCCACCGAAAGCAGAGCTTTTGGCAACTAACAAACCCAGGATTTTGCTTCCTTAACCACCAAAAGAAAAAAAGGGTGTAGAAATATATTTTGGCACACATAACTAGTTTTGGCGAATACAAATATCTCAGGGATGAATTATAAAGCTGAAATTTGCTTAAAAGCACTAGTGGAGGAGGTCTGTTCCAGTTTTGAGGGTACAATCAAGGAGAAAAGGGTCACAAACCCTACCCATTTTTTACCAACCATGGCTTATTTATCAGATGACAAGTTACAACTCTAATTCAGTAATCACTATAGTTATCAAAGAGTTCAATGAGTGAACAAGTGTTAACGTTAGATAGACTAGTACTTAAATTACAGTTTTTTGAACTAATTTTGCAAAAAACATTTATTTTATCTATTTTTAGTAAATCAGATCCAACTTTTCAGGATCTGAATATTTTTGTAAAGGCTATAAAGCCTAAGACTTATCTTGAAGCAAAGGTTCTACTTCGGGGACCTATAGACCATTATCATTACCAAGCTTCTCATGTTATTCATGACCTAATATAAGCTCTTTTGCTATTATATATTCAGCTTCCATATCTTTTCTGTTATGTGCTTGTGCTTGAATTTCTGATTCAGGTTTATTCATTTATTTAATATCTGATAGATGTCACCCTATCTGTATGTTGATGAGTTGAATTACAAGTACTTTTCCTTGTTGTGATTATCCATTTATGCATAATTGCTTTATATATAAATCTGCCAGCACAGTGAGTTCTCCATATTTTCACCCTATTATCAAACCTCTGAACATTGGTAGTTAGAAGCCTTATGTTTTGATTGAGTTTTATTCATGTCTTGAGCATGTGAGGTCCTTTATGTCATCTAAATTGATCCACTTAGAAAAACCAAGAAAACATTTAAATTACCAGGCATCCTCGAGCTACAACCTAGAGGAGTTTCCTGGAGTGATAACAACAGTTTCTTCAACAAAATCTTCTAGATTTTGGGAAAATGATTGGGGTACCTCTAATGCATGTCTACTGACCAGTTAATTAATGGGGTAAAGAATTTTGGACTGGTTAGAATCCATTATAATCCATTCCGACTAAGAATAGTTAGACACACACCACACAACAAATTATGGAAAATTAAGGGTTTGTTCTAGAAAGAAATAGTAGAAATGGGACCTATAGACATCGTGTAAGTCAACTCCTTGTGTTTATAAGGTTCTCAGTTTGTTCTTTAACTCATGCATTGGGCCAAAATACAACACTATGTTGAAAACATCTCCATCTCTGTCTTCAAATGTTTCTTCTAGTTTATTGAACTTTCTAAACTGTGCTTTGACTTCACCTTTTGCTTTCATTCTAAAAAATATTTGGTGGGTTAAGATACGTGGCCTGCCTAGAAAATGACGGTTGGAAAGAGTAGGTCTGACTTGGATTCCAAATGTGCAAGCACGTTTTTCCTCGGGCATAAAAGACATGTCATATTTACACCTGACTTTCTTTTATATAATATTCCCAAAGGCGGTTTCGGGATCGTGGGAGGTGGTTTCTCCTTACCACTTTTCATCCAATGGAATGGTTCTCTGCTCACCATGTGTTAGGTGGTAAAAATTCCACTACCACTCACCTATTCCATCCTCCTTCCTAGTTGAGAGTGTGGATCGCACTCCAACCATTGATATCCTTTCCCTTCGATCATGCGTCGTCGATCACATCCAAATTATAACACACACCAACTATCATTTCACCAACATCCCTCCATGTTATAAATCGAGCACTTTCACTTGGTGGACTCCCTGTCTTTTGTTTATCTCACTGCATCTATGATCTAAACCGTCGATTCTATCATAATATGTTAAAGGCGCTCCATCTGCTCACCTTAGTCACTTTTTAATCCAATGGATGGTTCCATGGAATATTTGGTTTTCCTTGTAGCACCCAATCTGTTAGCATTTCGGTCATATTAACAAAATTTGAAATATAAGTCCTCTCTTTACCTTAAGCTCCTCTTCCAATCCCGTGGAACAAAAACTATGCTAACAATTGGCTCCAACTAGAGATGTTATCCTCCCAAAAAGGTAGCAAAGAACCCGTAAACCAATGCCAATAACACCGTATTCTCTATACAAGCCATAAACTTTTAAAAACAAAACTAAAAACCTATTTTTTCTTCTTTTTTTTTAATGTACATAAAATTTAGAAATGACAACCTCCATATCTTAGGGCCTTCAACTTCAGGCTTCAAATCCTTCAACCTTCCATTCATACTCAACTTTAAATAAACATATATATACAACTAATGTACAAAATTTCTTATGTATTCAAGGAATATAGTGTTTGAGAAATCTTCCATTCACAGCACACCCTCCAATGTCAAACCCATTTTGATATTGAAAAATAAAACTATTGTATCCCCATTATGCAGCAATAATATAAGGACCTTTCCTTAAGTGATCAAAGTTTCCATGTTTATCTTCCTTTCTGGAATCCCATTTCAAAACTAAGTCATTTATCCAGAAATTTCCTTCTTTTACTTTCCTATCAAAAGTCTTCTTCATATTCTCTTAATGCACCTAGACCCTGTCATATGATCTCTCTCTCTCTCTCTCTCTCTCTCTCTCTCTCTCTCTCTCATTTGATGGATTTCTATCAACTGGTTGATCCTTATCTACATGTGGTATGGCTCTTCATCATGTTCCTGCAATAGCTTCATAACTGGTAAACCCAAAGAAACTAAAATAATTACTTCTACTCCATATACCAGCTGAAATGGTGGCATGCCAATAGCCCTTTTTGTACTTACCATGTCTGCTCATAATGCATATTTAATTTTGGTATGCCATACTCTTTTATTTTCCTCCAACAATTTCTTTATGATTCTTACCAAACTCTTATTTGAAGATTCAGCAAGCCCATTTCCCTAAGGAAGTTTAAGGGTTCAAATTTATATGGTACTTATGATATAAATTGATTACTTTCTTGGACTGAAAGGCTTGTGGATTATATGTTACTATCCTCCTAGGACATCCAAACCTAGAAATTATTATTTTCAAGAAAATCAATTATGATGGCATTTGTGTCTCTTCTAGTAGCTATGGCTTCAATCAATTTTGTAAAATAGTCTGTGGCAGTCAAAATACATTTGTGCTAGCCAGAAGAATTAGGATTAATATCTCCAATCAAATCTAATCCCCATTGTTGGAATGGTTCTTCCACTGAGATTGGGTTCAAAGGTAAAAGCATAAGTTTCCTTTTTCCATCAAATATTTGACACTCATGGCAGTCTACAACTTCTTTGTAAACATTAGAAATGTAACACCCCGGTTTTGACCCCGCTTGCATGATGTATATAATGTAATTAATCGTGGTGAGGAGCTAAAGGCAAAAGCCCCACCATTGATTCGGTTGTGTATGTTTCGGCAATAGGGATAGTTGCCGATGGTATATCGTGCTATCTGGAACATTATAGTTTGGCATCATGTAAACATGCACATCAATTAAAATAAACCTACAGCCAGCTACGACGGTGCAACGTTAAAATGAAAAGGGCATGATTCCAAAGGATAAGGGTGGGGGATGTCAAATCTTAGTCTATGGGGGGGAGCCCATGTGTTACCACCTGGTTTGATTTGCCATCTTCCCTTGTCTCATCCAACAACTTTAATGTCTTGTTGAGTAGTTGAGGCAGTTATGGCTGGGAGTGGAGTGTGGCAGGACTGTCAGTCCTTTCCCACATGTACACTCCACCAGCGAGTTGACCTTACATTGGAAGCAACCTCCACCGCCATTCTCTCCACGACGCCACTCTTCCCGGGTCTGTTCACTCTCACGAAGGGACGCGCAGGAGGAGGTCAGTTCATTTTCCTCACGCACTGGTCGGGGGATTCTTTTTTGGTTTTGTGCATGCAACGAGCTGGAAGAGCGGTGTTGGAGTAGGGTCCCGCAGCTACAGGAGAAGCTGCCATTTTGGCGGATAAACAGTTTTGGCGAAGATATAAGAGATAAGGTAAAGCTACGACACCGTAGCATGTTTCTAGCTGTAGATCAGAGCCAAAAATTGTGACTATCGAGACAGAGAAGTCAAAGAAGACGACAGTACCTGAGTGGCCGAGAGGAGAGAGCTCACCCACTGCACTAAAGGCAGTGACCGAGAAGAGAGAGCTCACCCACTGCATTCAAGGAAGTGGCAGAAGACAAGAGGGCTCAGCTACCCTCATAAAGGAAGAAGGGCAACAAGGCCAAGGTATTGAAGATGAAGGACAGAAAGGGAAGCGGCACCCAGTACCCATGGTCAGTGCCGGGAAGCATGGAAGACTGCAGAGAGCTGTGGTGTGATGAAAAGCAGCAGTTCGAGTACAGATAGACCGACTGTCACTAATTAGGGTTTTGGGTTACTATTGGGACAGGCCCATAGTGTTGTAATGGCAAGACCTTCGGGCCAACTATAAAGGGATGTATTTTGTATTGTAAAAGGTTAGCCAGTTAGTCATTGGGTCTTTTAGCTAGTCAGACAATTAGAGAGTCAGTTGATCTGTTAGCTCATAGACACTTGTGCTCTGGTTCTATATTCAGTCTGTAGTATCTTACTGTAACCAGCAGCTGGCTCATAGAAGCATGTATGTAACAATCTGCAGGGATTGACACAGAGAGAGAGAGAGAGAATATTGTAAGAAGGCAATATAGAGAAAGAGAAGAGATCTAGGAGAGAAGGGCTCCCGACAATGAGTGTGGAGTTACCCAGAAGATCTCTAGCTGCACAACAGGTTGCAGCAGAACTGTGTACTCTCTCAAGATATAATAAACATAGTTCTGTGGACGTAGCTTCTACCCTGGAAGTGAACCACGTAAAACCAGTGTGTTATGTGATTATTTCATGTGATTGTGCTTTACTTAGTTGATATCTGTTATCTGTTACATGAATGTTGTATATCAGTTAGTAAATGTCTGTATGTCCTCATTCAGTTACAGCATTATTGAAGGTTAAAGGTGGATTTACATGTATCAAGCGTCTGCATATGAGTTTATCAGTGCTTGTTTCACACAGTAATAAGTCATTCTGTTAAAGTGTTTCCAGTATACTTATTCGAACAGTAATTATAGTTGAGGTAGAGTGTGTTGAACTGTGGAAGTTCACGTCAGAGTGTTTAATATCTTGTTGAAAGTTAGCCAAGTCATTCCACCCAATACAATAACCTTTGGACAGTGAGGGTCACAGTGGGCCGTACTATAGAAGATATCACATTGACAGTAGGCGATATCGCACCATCAGAGGAGCTGCAGTGTGAGATAGTGCAAATCGCAGGTTAAGAGGAAGAGAGAGTTGCACATCACCAGAGTCGCTGCGATGCGATAGGAGTCCTTCCCCTGTTAGAACCCGTGAGGAAGAGAGACTGCGCGTCGCGGAGAGAGACCTCACTGGCTAAGAAGAGCTATGAGACCCCAGCCTATGCTACAGAACCTGGTCGAAGACACTTGAGTCTTTGGCCAACCCATTAGAATCACTTCAGGTGAGACTTCAGGCCACCCCATGGTTTGTTGTCGAAAGGGCCAGTGAGCTAGGGGTGTTGTTGGTACATTACAGTAAACCCGGGTCTGCCCATAGAACCAACAAACGGCCTCAAGGGCACGATTTCTGCTCTGTATGTGAAATAGCCATGGTTTTAATCCACTATTCGGGCTTGCTATTGGTTTAACCCATGATTTGGGTTACTGTCGTTCTTCCCCTGATTTTTTGGATGTCGTTGAGAGTTCGATTTCTTCTTCCATTTCGGACTGCGTGTTTGTTCTTTTCCCTTTTCTTCCTGTGTAAGTTCTCCAGCCATTACATTGGGGAAATGTGTGTGCTGTGGGCTCATGGATGTTGGTTGGCTGTTGATTGCCACATCTCGCTAGCTGAGTTTTCCTCTGTCCACGCTAGGAGTTTGGATTCTCCTTTGTTTTGAGATTGTGGATTGTTGCCATCATTCACTTTGAGTTTGTGGCTGTTGATGTACCCTAGTTTGGGTTGCTGCTGAGTTGTTTTGGCCACGCTAGGGCCAAGAACAACTCTGGAGTGTGGTTGGACCTGAGTTGTGTTTCACCTTTGTTTGGGGTTGTCACCCTATTGTCTATGCCTTCTTCACAGAGCTGTGAATGGGTTGTTTTGCTGCGATAGGTAGTGGTTGGTCTTCGGAATGTTGTGAGTGGGATTAGAGGTTGGGTATGCATGAGAATACTGGTGTTTGAGGCCACCAGCCTAGCATTTATCCTATCCTAGCTCCTTGACGGCTTGATAAACCCTACTGTGTGGGTTTGGCTGATTGGCAAACCCTGGCTATGTGTAAGCCTGCATTGACCCTTAGTCCTTCAGGAATCATGCCCAACTCGGGGGTGGCAGTGTTGCTGAGAGATTGATGAGCACCCTGGCCTATGGTTGGGTGGAACGTTGCAGCGACGTAGCTGGTTGTGGGGCGAGTTCTTCATCAAAATATAAGTACTCCTGACTGTTTCATCTCCGCAATTATATCTACTGTTTCATGAATTATGATGAACATGTTGAATGTTGAAATGTTATGTTTGCTTCCGCTGAATGCTGAGTAACTATGCATCTTTGTATGATGTATTATGTGTCTTGGTATGTATTATGTTTAAGCTTTTAATATCAGCATTGATATCTATCCATGTTCATGGGGCTGTTGCCCGTATGTTTGGTGTTAGTAGCGTCCTCTTCGCTAGTCGGAGGGTCGGGGACGTTACAGAGTGGTATCAGAGCAAAGGTTGCAGCATGGGCCTAAATGGGCCATGAAGATGCAGTGACAGAGCGTATGTTGCAACAATTGGACCTCCATGGGCCGTGAGAATCAGCGACAGAGGTAGGTTTCCCTCTGCCCAGCAGAAGAGAAATGGGAAATCAGAGAAGATGACAGGAAAATTTCAGAAATTTTCCTAAGTATGGAAATCATCGGATGGCTTAGGCTGAAGCCCACCCGATACATTGAAGGACTTATCTAGAAGCTCCTCCGATGCATCGGATAGCCTAGGCGGAAGTCCACCCAACGAGGGACGGTCGGAAGGAATTTTCAAGAAAATTTTCTAAGTGTCAAGACCATCGGATCGTCGGAAGACCCTCTAATACAGACCCTGGCGACAGCGAGAGTTAGAGGAAGTCTGAGCCGACGAAGCGGATGGAAAGATGATGAAGGCACCGATACGTCGGCCAAGTTGGTAGGTTTGAGCCGCAACGGCGGCGGCAGACAGTACATGATTGAGCTGACGCGGGTGAAAATTCAAAAATTTTCTAAGTGTTGAGATCATCGAAAGGATTCAGCTGAAGACTGCCGAAACGTCGGCACATTTAGATGGAAGGACCTCCAATGCCGTCGGAAGCCGGAGTAGCAGTTGCGATGGGAAGCTTCATGAGAAGTATTTCGATGCAGTGGCGGTAGCAAAAGAAATAGGAGGCTCACTGGAAGAGAGCCGCAATGGCAGAAATGAAGAGGTGTTGAGAGCCGATGCCAATGGGTGAAATAAGCCGACAAAGAGGAAAATTTTGAAGACTTTGAAAAATTGAAAATTTCTCTAAGTATGGAAACCATCAGCGAAATTTAGTTGTTTGAGCAGCCGATGCGATGGCAAGCATCGGAGAAAAATAGAAGATGAGGTTGCCGATGCAGCGGCGGAAGAGAAGAGAAAGTTTCGGCGGAGATCTTCCGAAGATCGTTGAAACGTCAGTGAAGGATAGTTGATTGAGTAGCCGATGCGGTGGCAGAAAGAAGAAGAAAAGTTTTTGAAAATTTTTCTAAGTACAGAAAACATCGAAAAACTTTAGAATATTGGACCGCCGACACATCGGATGAAAGATGAAGATCATACCGTCGAAGTGTCAGAAGCTCAGATAACTAGTCGTCCGACAGGTAGAGGATTCGATCGTCAACAAAGTCTGGAAGCGTAGATGAACGGACCGTCGATAGGTCAAGAGAAGCTAGTTGTTTGGTCCACCAATGCATCGAGAGAAATTAGTTGTTTCAACTACCGATGAGTTATTTATCCGCGGAATCCACAGACAGTTTACTGCCCGACGTTGCGGATGCCTAAGGAACTATCCACCCGATGGATAGTGGTTCTGGTCGCCGATGCAGTGGAAAGGATTGTGATTCAGATCAGCGATACAGTGGAATGTTAGGTGTTTTGAATGTAGGGTGTTGAAAAAATTGTTGGAAAACGGTCCGATTGGGCCAAAGGAAAATTTTGAGTTTTCAGTGGGATTTCTCAGCGGATTTCAGCTAGTTTTTTCAGTGGGATTTTCAGTTGTTTTTACAGGGCTAAAAAGGTGAAAAATGGAAGCGATATTATGCGCTAGATTGCGTGAAAATCAAAGATTTGCAAAAAATAAAATAAAAATAAAAAAAACAAGGGCGCTGCCCTTGACCCCCGTCGTCCCCTAAGACAGTCGTTCTTATGAAAAGGAAATTCTATGTTTTGGGAAAATTAGTCAAACCCAGCATTCATAAAAGATGAATGGAGCATGGGGATAGGTGTTGGAAAGCTTATCCAGTAGGGAACAAGGGAAAGCCACCATATTTTGAATGAGGTGCAGAAAAGTACTAGTGGTTTTTTTGATAAACAATGTTGCTGTCAATATGGACAATTCTGGGAAATTGCATGCCTGGAGGTAGCAAGACCATGAATTCAAACCAGCTAGTATGTGGAAGAAGAATTCCATGCAAAGACGAGGGATTTGAAAGGGAAAATTTCTTAACCCCTATCTTGCTAACTATATTATATTTTATAAGTTTTATGCATGAAATGCATGAGGATATGCTTTGCATACATAGGATATTAAGGATTATACATCTATAATGAACCACTAATGATAATCATTGCATTGGTGTTGACATTAGTGGAAAAAACAACAACAACATGGACCTAGCTGAATATGTTGTTGATGCTGACAAATGTGACCAGCAACCCTATGGAGAAAGGGATGAGGCAACCAGTCCATAATCAAAAGTTGGTGAGCAAATTCTACAATCTCCTGCAAAGGACCAACCAAATTGGTCATGCCAAGGGTGAACCATTTCAAAGGTTGTTATTAATGCAGGATTGTAAGTGCATAAAGAGGATAGTCATGATCAATTGGCTACCGAAAATGCTCTATGGAAGGGAAAGGTGGTACAAATTATATGCTTGTGAAGTAAGAAGTATCTAAACATTTCATTTAATTTGCATAAATGATGTGACTATACCTTGCAAATGTTAGTATGATAATGATTGTGTGAAGTAAATGAGTTTTGGTAATATTGATGTGATTAACAGCTGGAAGTATTTGAATTTTATAAATTCTGAAAATGCTTCAGCGATGGTTGCAGCAATGAAAAGGTTATATGCATCCAGACTTACCAAGTTTTTGGTTGATTGAAGCTCAGGTTTCAGGT
>LPNX010835052.1:478049-522757 GCA_001517045.1 Pseudotsuga menziesii | reverse complement strand
AAATGGGTTTCGGGTGAAACTCCATTGGACATTCTGGAAATGTCTCATCTGCACTGCATGTTTGGAAAGCAACATGAGTGAGATGGTATAAATTATGTCAATAAGACATGTGTGGATATGAAATGTAAGAAGGATTTGGGATGGCTAACCGAGGGACTGTCAACTCAGAGAAGGGATCCCCATTCCTCCTTAACGAAGGAATACTACGTCGGCAAATGGATAAGTGTTCTGTGGCCCTTGCTAATAATATGCATGTCAAATTATTAAAATTCCATATGCAAAACATGTTTTGATTTTATTTCCATTATGACCGATTGCTTAAGTATGAATAGGGCCTACATGGCTCACATCGGAAAGGGGTGCACACTTTTCCAATGTCGAGTCATGAAATGGTTTTCAATATTGACTACACCCTAGGGAGTGGACGCACTCCTAATGTCTCAATACTTGATAGTGAATGATATGGAATATGATTATAGTTTTAGAGCAATAACCCTAATGAGCTTGCTTATATTGCTTGTGTTGACAGGCTAAATAGATGCAGTTGGGTGTTGCACCCTAAAGAGAAAAGGCAAACAGTTGTTGTGAGGGGTTGCGGAGTAAGGGTTATTGTTGATATAAGTGTATGTTGGTATAAGTGTATTGTTGATATAAGTGTATTGCTGATATAAGTGTATGTATTATTGTTGGTATAAGTGTATGTTGGGCTGTTATATGCCTGGGGATCCATAGTAGATCCTGGACCTGGAAATGGTCATGGTAAAGTTCCAAGCCCAGTCGACAGGAGGGTGTACTAGCTGGACATTAATTATTTGATGTTGTGGAGCAGCCTGCATGCTGGCCTAACATCCAAGTCCATAGGCGATCCCAAGGCTTGCAAAGCGAAGCAGGATCCTATGGACCAACGAGGAAACGCACAATACAGATAAGTATTGGATTATTTTTCCTATGAATGTACATGTGTATATGAATTGGTTATGATGTTTTCAGCTCTTGTTCTAGAGATAAAACCGATGAGAATAAACTAAACATGTGAATCTATTCAATGTTTGGATATAGGTATTGCTAGGAGCGAGGACTATGAGAGCATCCTAGGGGTGCATGTGGACATATGACTGTCCTAGAGAGCTCAGAACGAGCGGTAATGGAAAAGGTGCTAGTAATATTGTGGGGGTCCTAGCAACTGAGACAAACCATGTGGAGAGACTCCATGGTTGAGGGGTCTAGAATAGACCGAAGACACTAAGTGTCATGACCAAGAGGGATTGGTCCAGCATTCACAGTGAAGTGAAAGGGGCTAAGAGCATGAAAAGCCACAGCAGTGGTGTGGGTTCCAGGATGGAACAAAACAAAGAGGGGAAAAACTCTTGCTGCTCTCTCTTGCCCTTTTTAATTATATATATACATATATATATTTATGCATTGTGAAAACAAAAGATTGTTGAATGCATGTATGACTGGAAATGGAATGTGTGTATTTCCTTAAAGTAATTTGTGAATGCTGGAATAGTTAATTCCCTGCCCAAGAATGGACATGAATGAGCTCGTGTGCCTATTGGGAAGGCATGAAGAATATGAAAGTCTCCTTGATGAGGCTTGGACTGTCATGCCAATTGGGTAATTAACTAATTGATTTTAATGTCTATATTATGCTTGGTTTGACAGAATTTCAATGCTGCATTTCACAGGTGAGAAAAGTGAAACCCGGTGGTGCACATTGATCATGATAGCAAATCAAAAGTTGTTGGACTTAGCTGGAAGTCTCCTTGAAATGATTGCCAAGACCCAAGAAAATCTTGGGGAGGTGCTCAAGATACAGAAAAGGTAGAATGAAATGAACCACCAAATTTTGCAAGACTCTATTGGTTTGCAAAGGGAGGTGAAAAGCCTTCTAGGGGAAATCGGCAAAGAAAAGGAAGGTGGATCAGTGATGGGACATTCGTCCAAGCGACCCATTAAGAAACAGTCCAGGCATGAAGACTCAAAGGAAATTGAGCAGGTAAAGATGAAGCAGCCAGTGAAATGCTGGGAATGCAGATGACATCATTTACGCCGGAACTGCCTAATGAGGGAACATGATGAGGGCAACAGTCACAAAGTTCCTAGGCTTCGGGATAAGCTGAGAGCTGAGAACTAGCAGGAGAAGTTCATGGAAGCCGACGGGCTTGGTCTTGAACGTTCAAAGTAAATAATTGAACGTGGGACAGATCTGCAAAATTTTGAAATTTTGATGTGCAATTGTATATGTATTCCTATGTATTGGAACACCGAGGACGGTGTTATTCCAAGGGGGAGGGGAATGTAACACCCCGGTTTTGACCTTGTTTGCATGATGTATATAATGTAATTAATCATGGTGAGGAGCTAAAGGCAAAATCCCCACCATCGATTCGGTTGTGTATGTTTCGGCAATAGGGATAGTTGCCGATGGTATATTATGCTATCTGGCACATTATAGTTTTGCATCATGTAAACATGCACATCAATTAAAATAAACCTACATCCAGCTACGATGATGCAACGTTAAAATGAAAAGGGCATGATTCCAAAGGATAAGGGTGGGGGATGTCAAACCTTAGTCTATGGGGGGGAACCCATGTGTTACCACCTTGTTTGATTTTCCATCTTCCCTTGTCTCATCCAACCACTTTAATGTCTTGTTGAGTAGTTGAGGTAGTTATGGCTGGGAGTGGAGTGTGGCAGGACTGTCAGTCCTTGCCCACGCGTACACTCCACCAGCGAGTTGACCTCACGTTGGAAGAAACCTCCACCGCCATTCTCTCCACGACGCCACTCTTCTCGAGTCTGTTCACTCTCACGAAGGGACACACAGGAGGAGGTCGGTTCATTTTCCTCATGCACCAGTTGGGGGATTCTTTTTTGGTTTTGTGCATGCAACGAGCTGGAAGAGCGGCCTCAAGGGAACGATTTCTGCTGTGTATGTGAAATAGCCGTGGTTTTAATCCACGATTCAGGATTTCTGTTGGTTTAACCCGCGATTTGGGTGCTATTGTTCTTCCCCTGATTTTTTGGATGTCATTGAGAGTCCGATTTCTTCTTCCATTTCAGACTGCGTGTGTGTTTCTTTCTTCCATGTTTTTCCTAGGCTGTGTCTTTTCCTTTGCGCACAGGCTGAGAGTTTGTTCTTTTCCCTTTTCTTCCTATGTAAGTTCTCCAGCCATTACATTAGGGAACTGTGTGTGCTATGGGCTCGTGGATTTTGGTTGGCTATTGATTGCCACATCTTGCTAGCTAAGTTTTCCTCTGTCCACGCTAGGATTTTGGCTTCTCCTCTGTTTTGAGACTGTGGATTGTTGCCATCATTCACTTTGAGTTTGTGGTTGTTGATGTACCCTGGTTTGGGTTGCTGATGAGTTGTTTTGGCCATGCTAGGGCCAAGAAAAACTCTGGAGTGTGGTTGGACCTGAGTTGTGTTTCACCTTTGTTTAGGGTTGTCACCCTGTTGTCTATGCCTTCTTCACAGAGCTGTGAATGGGTTGTTTTGCTGCGGTAGGTAGTGGTTGGTCTTCGGACTGTTGTGAGTGGGATTAGAGGTCGGGTATGCATGAGAAGACTGGTGTTTGAGGCCACCAACCTAGCATTTATCCTATCCTAGCTCCTTGATGGCCTGATAAACCCTACTGTGTGGGTTTGGATTATTGGCAAACCCTGGCTATGTGTAAGCCTACATTGACCCTTAGTCCTTCAGGAATCATGCCCAGGTTGGGGGTGGCAGTGTTGCTGAGAGATTGATGAGCACACTGGCCTATGGTTGGGTGGAACGTTGCAGCGACGTAGCTGGTTGCGGGGTGAGTTATTCATCAAAAATTAAGTACTCCTGACTGTTTCATCTCTGCAATTATATCTACTGTTTCATGAATTATGATGAACATGTTGAATGTTGAAATGTTATGTTTGCTTCCGCTGAATGCTGAGTAACTATGCATCTTTGTATGATGGATTATGTGTCTTGGTATGTATTATGTTTAAGCTTTTAATATCAGCATTGATATCTGTCCATGTTCATGGGGCTGTTGCCCGTATGTTTGGTGTTAGTAGCATCCTCTTCACCGGTCGGAGGGTGGGGGACGTTACAAGAAAAAAAATAGTAGGCCAATAAAAACTGCTCTTATAATGTTATTGACTGTTAATTTCCATGAATGATGCCATCCACACACTCCCTGATGAAATTATTTCATGGTTTGTTGGGATTCATTCTCAAGCATACAAGTTAGCAAAATACCCCCTAGGTCCTTCCAATACAAATACTGATTGAGAATACAAAATTTTGTTGCTTTCAATTTTACAGATCTGGCTCTAGTCTTGCTTAGCTCTGAGGTGCTTGCAAATTATGTAAAACATAAACAACATCACTATACCAAGGGGATAGAGAGAAATCTTTAATCACCTGTAAGTTTGAGCTTGGCCCATTTTAGATATCAAAAATAAAATTTATCTTCAAAGATTCACGATTTAAATCAGTCATCAGTTTGGCCAATCCTTGTCCTTTTATCAATTTCGTAGGCTTAATCTCCAAGTCATATTCCAACAATACTACAATCCATTTAGCTCTTTTTCCTTCAGGATTTGGATGAGTGAGAATATACTTTATAAAATTATTTGGCACATAAGCAAGAATATGTGAATGCAAAATGTAAACTCTGAAATCATTTAGTGACTTTATTAATGCATAAGATTTCTTTTCCATATATCATATTTTAACTCTGCATCTCTCAAAATTTTACTAAATAATGCAATAAGTTGTTCTGCATTATGTTGATTCTTCTGTAATAACACACTGGCTATCATATGCTCTAAAGAAAAAGAGAAGATAATGAAATATTTTGAAAAATCTAGGCTAATCAAAACATGTGTCTTTGTCAATGCTTTCTTGATATCATTAAAGGATTTCTTATCCTCTAAATTCCATTTAATGTCACTATCATTTCTCAACATATTTGTCACATTCCTCAAAATTTCTTCAAAACTTGGAATGAATCTTCTCAATATTTACCTGTCCAATGAAAGTTTGAATCTCCTTTTTGTTCCTTAGTATTTCCACTTTCTGAATAGCCTTCACCATGTCAAGATCAATTTTAACTCCATCTTTTGATATTTTGTGGCCCAACAATTTTCCTTCTTGCATGGAAAATTTTGATTTCTTAGGATTCAAATATATACCAAATCTTCTACACTTCAGGAATACTTTTTCAAGATGTTTGACATGATCTCTATCATATTTTGAATCAGATGTGATGTCATCCATATACACTACTACAAATTTGTATTTTTCTTCTGCAAATGCAATGTCCATTGCCCTCTGAAATGTTGCTCCTGTATTCATCAACCCAAATGGCAGTTTTCCATACATAAAATTTCCCCGAGGTGTTGTAAATGTTGTTTTCTCATGATCTTCTGGGTGTACTTTTATCTAATTGTATCCTAAAAAACCATCTATTGAAGATATTATTTCTTCTCCTACAACTTTCTATAAAATATGATCCATCTTGGGCAAAGGATAATTATCTTTCAGAGATACTTTATTCAAATTTATGAAATCAACACACAATCTTATCTCACTATTATTCTTCCTCACAAGGACCAATTTTGCTATCCACTTTTAAAATCTAAGTGTGACAATAATCTTAGCATTGAACAATTTCTTAACTTCTTTTTCAATCAGTGGAAGTAACATAAGATTTTTTCTTCTGAGTTTCTACCTAAAAGGTTTCTTACCTGGTTTTATTGGAATTGTGTGTTGTATGATAGATGTATCATACTCTTTCATATCTTCATCACTCCATGCAAAAACATATGAAATTTTTTTCATCAACTTAACATATTTACTTTTCTCTTCTATTGGCAAGGCTTTTGAAATATTTACTATCTTAGGCTGGCCCTCTATTCCAATATTATGATCCTGAATTTCATCTCCCTGGGGTTGTACCTTTGTATTTTTAGCTACATCATTTATGTCAAATAATTTCTCTGAAGGTATGAGCCCTTTTGGAATAAAATTACTGTTTATATGTATAATATCCTTTCCACCAATCATACCTTTGAGATTTCATGGTTCCTCATTTTCAAAAGTGGATTCCTCATCTCTTTCAACATCTTCCAGATTCTAATTTTCTCCACCAATAACTGAATTAGAAAACTCATCTCACATTTTCAAAAATCTCTTAATTTGCAAATCATCTTCAAAAACTTGCCAATATTTTGAATTCTCAAGAATAGAAGGCCTATTTACAACTTCAATTTCCTATTTCCTATTTGGATAAACAGGAATTTTGAATTCTCCAGTAGCAGAAGACAAGGAATCTATTATTTGATTATGTATTATAGGAATCACCATGACTCGGTGTTCATTGAAAAAATTTCCAAGCATATCCCACACCTCATTTTTGTATGCTCTCATCCTTGCATGCTTAGTCTGATGACTGCCATTCACTTGATTAATTACCAACTCATAATCTCCATATACAGCAATCATGTTTTCCTTTAAATTTGTTAATACATTCAATCATAAAATCAAAGCCTCATATTCAACCACATTATGTGTACATTCAAAATTCAACTTAAAATAATATACCATGAATTCTCTATCTGGAAAAAAATATCCAAACACCTGCACCATCTCCTTCTTTATTTATAGATCCATCAAAATGCATTGTCTACACTCATTCAACTCTCTGTTTTTGTTCAAGGGCTTCTTGTTTTTTGGAAAAACAAAAATTTTCTTTTTGTTTGTGTGATACTGGTTATTCTTCTTCAAAATGTAAATCATTATAGAAAATAGAAGACCCTAGGTCAGAGTCTACCACATAAATGGAATGATTTCCAAGTTTATCTTGACTACTGACCACATAAGCAAGTCTCTTTTCTCTATATAATTTTGTGTGTTCTCTAAGAAGTGGAATTGTTGCATAATACATATCCATCTACAATATTCCTTTCAAATTTGAAGCCCAATACCTAAAAAACAACATATCAAACTTTGGGGGAATATTTGATACCACTACATCCATGATGATACTCTTAGCTGAAATCTGGGTAAGAGTGATGACCAAATATTTAATCAGCCCCAAACATTTAACCTTTATTAAATCAAAGGAAAACAAGTCTTTATATGGCCTTGTAATCCCCAACCCCAAACTTTCTACTATAACCCTTGGCATCAAGTTATGTGAAGCTCCTAAATAAAGCATGGCATTGTGAAGTATCATATCATGAACATTCAAACTTACATAGAAAGGGGGAAATCCTTTTCTACTACCATCTTCTGTTTTGGGACCAAGAACAATGGTTGGGCATCATCGTTCAATTCTAATGTATCTAGATGGTATTCTCCTTCAATTCTGACCATCTTAGTAATTTTCTCTTTGTATTCATTATTCTTCGGCAATTCATTAAAGGGGATGGAAATTATGATTTTAGAAATTTCATTTTTCAAACTGAATGGGGAAATTGTTTTAGCACTTTCTTTCAATATTTCTTTTTTATTTTTCTGGAGATTTCTTTACAACATCTTCTTTTTGTTTTTCTTTATTCTATTGACTACTGGAGGGTTGATTAGGACAAAATTTTCTTTTATTTACAATTACATCCCTATTTCTCAAATTTAGTTTTCTCAAAAGATCATTTACAACATTATAATATCCCTATGATATTGTTATGTTTCTAATTCAAATGTATTACAATCTTCCTCTTGAGAAAACATGTTATGCTCTCCTTTTTTCAAAGATATCTCAGAATCAACAATATCAAAGTGTTGTATTTCATTGTCCAAAGGGTCAACTTCTTCTTCTTCATCAACAAAATTATATGGGAAAGGAGGCCTCACTTGCCGATCTTCTGCATTTCTCTTATTTCATTGATCTCTCAAATCTCTCTGATCCCTTTGTCTTATTTGTGGAGGAGTAGGTCTCCTAAAATTTGGATTTCTAATTTGTGGTTCTTATTGTTCTCTATTCTGAGGTTTGATCTCTATAGCCATTCTCTCCATAGTTCTCATCATAACATAAAAATTTTCATATGTTGAGGAGGAAGTTGAATCTTGGTTCTCTTCTCTAATTGTTCTCCTATTTATTTCAGCCTTTTGTCTTATTTTACCAAATGCCATTAAATTTGATTCTACGTCTAATGCATATTTTAACATAGTAGGTAAGTTAGTTGATTTTCTTTCTCTTAACAACATGGAAAAATCACTTTAAAATGCATAAGCATAATGCAACTTAGTAGCTCCTACAAGGGGTTTAATATCAGCGGGAATTGAATTATAAACCCTCATAAACCACCTAAAAAATTCTTGTACAGACTCAAATTTTCCCTTTTTCAAATTATTATATTGTTTTAGGATTTGCGAATGATTCTTTTTATCTTCCCATCTATCAATAAAAAGAGTTTGAAATTAATTAAAATGTAGGAATAGATCTTGCAGGGAGATCTTTAAACCACTTCTTAGCCTCCTGAGACAAACTTTGGGAAAACAATCTCATTTTAGAAACCTCATGGTCTACTTCTTCAAGGTCGATGAAATCATTAAACCTATCAACATGATGTTGAGTTGTAAATTTCCCCTCTCCATCATACAATGTAATTCTTTGAGCATAATTTTTCAGGAGATCATGTAAAACAATTGGTAGAGAAAGTGGAGAAAACCTAGCAGCCATAATTCTGGAAAAGTTTTGGACAACGTTATGAACTTGTGGCTAAGGATTTTGAATTATTTGTTTCTTTTCTTCTGTTTTTACAATTCTTTATAAAAATTCCCCAAGAGAGTCTAAAAGATAGGACTGAAATATATTTTGATCTACCACACTATTCTTTAAATTTGTTTCAAACTTTAATTTTAAAAGAGATTGTTCAAAATTTATATCAAAATCAAGATCATGAAGACTTAAGATATTTTCTTGAGATAGAGAAAAATTTATTTCTAACTGAGATATGCCTTCTTGATCTTTCACTTTGCATTTCCTAAGGATTCTTTCTAGATCTTCCACAATTTGTAATAGTTCACGATTAGGGTTACCTCTTGTCTGAATTCTTTTGAAAGCCAGGATTTCGTCTTTGGTGTCTCCTTTTCTTGAATTTTAAACTTGAAGTCACCAGGGGAAAATACAACCAACTTCAAAATATCAAAACTCTTGTTTTCCCACATAAATTCGATTTTCTTTAAAACTGTCGTTCCAACCAGGAAAAAATTGAACTGTCGCTCACCGGCAACGACGTCAAGATTTTATCACTCATAATTTATCCTTTGGTTGTGGAAGGATAGTTTCAAGGTAACCTTTCAAACCAACCTTTAGGAGGAAATATGGCTTCTTTCCTACAAGAGAGGGATCCCTTAACAAGTATATACAATGGCTAGAGATATTCTTACATAAATCGAATCAATGATGTAAATGGTTGGAACAAGATGGTACCATTGGGCATGATGGAGTCATAATCATGAAATATTAAAGATAAATCGGGATTTTGCAATCAATTTTCTTCATAGAGGCGGGATAGTTATTCTTTCACAGACAAGTCCTTGATTGTATGATGGTAACGAGGAAAGATGAACAATCCATTAATATGGGAACCAAAAATATTAACTTTGGAAAAAATATGTTTGTGAATACTTGAATCCTATGAACCAGAGTATATGAGTATGAATTTTGATCCAACACAATCTTATTCAAGCATGAAATATAACACAATGGAAAAAGATATCAGGAAAAAAATTCACATGAGAAAAGGAAATACAGACTGTAAAGCAACAACACGAGAATATTTGTTCTAAAAAAATACTTGCTTGGCTATGAAAATTGTTTTAACTTGAAATGCTCAGTTACAAAATATTCCTTTCACTTTCATGTGTTCCAACCCTAATTACATTGTAAAACATGATTTTATACATCAAAAATCTCCTCGAGCTGATACCTAACTACCTATGTTCTAAAAATAGGCTTCTTGTAACTGCCTTATTACATATGTCCAAAACCTAAAGCTCCCTAAATACTAGAAAATATTTTAACTTCACATTGAAGTGAACCTTGATATATATTTAGCTCAAGCATTTTGAATGTGTGTCTTTATTGATGCAACTTATACTTCGTCCTTCCAAATTTTTCAACTGTCTACCACTGAGCTCCAGAAGGAAATTCATGACTTGTCATTTCTTTGGCCAAAAGCCTCAACTCCACATGGTTAACATAAGAAATAGGAGACATCTTGGCACCTATCATTCTAAATGGATCCAAAATTTCAAAATCCATGGCTATTTTATCAATTAGAACTTTCCGAGATAGAGAATAAGTCATATCCTCAAATTTCCTACAATCCAACCTAGCCTGAACCAATAGAGATTGGTATTCAAATTGAGATATCAATTTACCATACTCATCCCAAAAAGAAGGGTTTCCCTTCGGAAATAGCAATGTTAATAAGCCTTTAAAATACTTTACATGCTGTAACATTTGACTAGCCTATGCATGTTGTTTTCCAACAACTTTCCTTGCCAAATTTATCACTGTAATTTTGTCCTTGATGTCCATTGTTTTATGTTCTTCTTCATATAAAGTATTGAGTAAATTGATAGTATTTTGAGTTGTCTTTGATGGCCTTTTATCGAAAGTATCCTTCATGAATACACAGCTTTGTCTTGCTACATTGATCACCACTTCTTTATCTTTTATGTAATTCAAATAGGGCCTCATTTTTTTAGCCTTAGTGATAATCATATCCCAAATAAGATGTTTGGCCTCTTGCACTGGAAATTTCCCTGAAACTTTTTCTACCATCTTCTCATTCTTCTCAAGTAGTTCCTCACTCTTTTTTTCAAAATTCTATTTTATTCTTCTTTCTTCTTAACTACTTCAACCAATTTCTAATTCTATGCTTTTAACCCTTTTATCTCTTCATTCTTCAAGCTAACTTGAGACATAGCTCGAACTCTACTTTTTGCACTGGTTTCTACACTTGGCTAACCTATTTCCACCTGTCTTTTCTTTTCTTTCTCTTCTCTTTATTATTCCAAGATTATTTGACTTTCATTCAATACATCAATTTTGGCTATAAGGAAGGCTCTTTCCTTCTCCCATTGACCCTAATCTTCAGCCAATTTCAACAATTTGTATTTTTTATCATTTCACTCTTGGGACAATGAATCATTTTATTTCTCCAAAACTATTAATTCAGATGCTTGAATTAACTAGGTAGCTGGAATTTTTCATTTCTTTTTTAACAATTGGATAATGTTCTCTTTCTCATTCAAGATTTTCTTTGTTTCTTTCCCTCTATATGGTTCACTATCCATAGCTAGAAGATCACCCTGAAGCTTCTTGATTTGATGTTGATATGTCTTATTCTCAATCTTCTCATGCTTCATTTGGTTCTCTAATTTTGACACTGTATACTGCAACTTAGAAACTTTCAAAGTGGATTTCAATAAAGAAGTATAAATCACCTCTCTAGTTTGCTTGTGCAAATGAATTTTATCTGGGACTGGAACCTTTTGCAATTTCAGCTTCATTTCTGAAACTATTTCATGAGTGGCCACTGCTAAGTTCAAAGTGTTTTTCACATGATCCTTTACAATGGTCAATGAAACTTCATTATCTGAAATATCCCTTAATTTAGGAAAAAACTATAAATCTTTTTTAGAAGAAGATATATTTTCTTGTCCATATCTAGTATATAAGTCATTTCTGGACTTGTACCTATCACTTGAACCGGCCTCTTGTGCCTCTGCAAAACTGTATTCTTGAATTTGAACAACTGGGCCTTGAACTTTTCCTTTTTCTCTATCCTTCTTGTCTTCAAATTAAACCATTTCTTTATCATAATCCACTCTTGGCCTTTTTGTTGCATCTTGATCTTCATCCTATATCTCAATTGATTTTTAAAAGCTTATTTTACCAGTAATTTCAGCTTTACTGGGGGTTACTATTATCATGGCAGTAGATTTATTGTGGCGGGGGGATTTGCTTGCAATCTTTCTGAGCTCTCTACACTTGGTTGATATTCCATTAAATTAGCTCTTTCAACTAATCCTCACTACAACAATTTTGACATTTCGGGGCAGTTGTATTTTGCATCCATAAGTCACTTTTAGAGGCAGTTTTAGATTTGGCGACGGTCTTTACAAAACCACCCCTCATAGCACCGACATTAAAAGTTTTGACTTTTAGGGGCGGTTCTGGAAGAAATCAAAATTGCCTTGAAAAGTGACTTTTAGGGGTGGTTCTAAACCTCCCCCAAAATTGACTTTTGGGGGCGCTTCTAAACCCCCTCCAAAAGTGACTTTTAGCGGTGGTTCTAAACCCCCATGAAGGACGCTTTTGGGGGTGGTTTTGGCTTCGGAGGTGGTCTCTACAAAACCACCCCTAATAGAAATGACGCCAATTTTTTTCCTTTTAGGGGTGGTTTTGGAAGAGATCAGAACAGATACGCCCCCAAAAGTTATTTGGGGGTGGTTTTGAATTCGGTGGCGGTCTTTACAAAATTGCCTTAATAGCACTAACGCCAAAAACATTTCCTTTTAAGGGTGGTTTTGGAAGAGGTCAGAGCCGCCGCTAAAAGTGACTTTTCAGGGCGGTTCTAACCCCCCCCCCCCCCAAAAGTGATTTGGAGGCAGTTTTGGCTTTGGAGGCAGTCGTTATAAAAATGGCCCGAATAGCACCAACACTAAAAGTTTTGACTTTTAGGGGTGGTCCTAGAAGAGATCAAAACCGCCCCGAAAAGTGACTTTTGGGGGTAGTTCTAACCCCCCCAAAAAAATTCACTTTTAAGGGCTAATATAAACCCCCCTTGCAGGTACCTACAGGGGCAATTAGAAATCTCCCTTAAAATCCACTATTATAAAACTATGGGGGCAGTTTTAAACCCCCCTCGTAGGTACCTACGGAGGCGGTTCAAAACCTCCCTCGTAGGTACCTACGGAGGTGGTTCAAAACCCCCCTTGCAGGTACCAATGGAGGTGGTTCAAAACCCCCCTCATAGGTACCTACGAAGTCAGTTCAAAACCCCCCTCGCAGTTACCGATGGAAGTAGTTCAAAACCTCCCTCGTAGGTACCTACAAGGGTGGTTTAAAACCCCCCTTAAAACGCTTTACAAACCTTTGGGGGTGGTAATAAACCCCCCTCGTAGGTACCTACAGAGGTGGTTCGAAACCCCCCCTAAAACTCTTTACAAACCTTTGGGGGCAGTTATAACCCCCCCTTGTAGTGACATATGAATTCAGTTTAGAACCCCCCTCATAGCCATAATTTAAAACATCAATATTGCAATATCATTAGGGCATGAAGGAATCAAACCTTCAACCTCCTGCTTGTAAAGCAGGTGCTCTACCATTGAGCTAGAACCATTTAAGAACAGGGGAAAGGGGCAATATTAACACCAAGATTGCATCATTTGTAATTCCAAGAAAAGACTAATAATCCCAACATTGTTTAAGACTCAAGAGACCTAAGAAAGTAGTATGAATGGCTCTAACCTTATAATTTGGCTGAACTTGAAAGGTTTCATATGCAACATTGATTCAATGAAGAAAACAGTAATACATTAACGTTTTGCAGGACAAAGTTGGCATTCAAGTTCATACACATACTCTAGAAGTGAACATCTAACTAGAATTTCAATTATTCATGGATAAGAACGAGCATATTTTCTAATGGTTGCTTGATGGATCCATGTAAGAGTAGCCTTATCTTAAAATTATGTCAGTAGATCAATGGGTTCTACAATTATAACATATTTAGACCCAACTCTATCCAATCTGGTGATATAAAAAGCATTCAACTACACTATGGAGAAATACAAAGATTAAAAATTGCATAGCATGGATAAATCTATAATCTTTTCTAAGATAAACAACTCATAATAATGCATTTATATATATAGAATAACTACAACTGATATAATCGTAAATGAACACCACCATCACTCAAAATTCCAATGAGATGAAGTGTGTCATTTTCAAAGCACTCCTTAATGTATTTAAACCCTTCTCCCTCTTAGATTTTTCCAGAGGCAAGAGCATAATGCACTAATTTTTCTCTGCACCCAAAGTCAAAATCAAAGTTAATATGTTTCCCATTCTAAAAGATGTAGCACAAATAAATAGTAGCCTAATATCCTTTCAGTTACCATTTATACAATTATAAAGTACATCCTATACAAATATCATATGATATCACTCCAATTTGTAAGGTAGTCAATAAATTAACTATTACACAACCATGATGTCAACAAAATGTTAATGCTTACCAAATATTAATGCAAGGAAAAATACCCAACGTATAGGATTCTCATAAGTCACTCTGAATGCAAAAATGATCCACATGCAAGATATTCCTTCTTCACTCTAATCCTTGACAGTTTTCATCAATAATTTTCCAAAAGTAAAAAAACCACAGCAAGCAAAAATAAACTGAGATGCTTGTTACCTTACTGGAAAATAACAAATATCAAGCATAGTAAGTCATAGAGGATAGTAGAGTCGAATAAGGACTTTGTTCCTTCTTTGAAGGATCTAGAAAACATAGTAAGAGTTTTATTTAATTCAGTTGATTCATTTAGATGGATGACTTAGCTTTAGCTTATAGAGTTTGTTAGCACGCAGAAGCTTTTAGGTAGCTTATTGGAGCTTAGTTACCTCGAGGAAGGTTCAATCAAGAGGAACAAGCTCAGAGTTTATATTCTTGGAGCTTACAGAGAGAGAGAGAGAGGTCTATGTTTGTAATGTTCGATCCATAGTTATTTAGGCTCAGATAAATGACCATTGTGAAATAAGATAGTATGCATGTATTTTTGGGTTAATTGAGTTTATTGATTGAGTTTGGAAGTAATTTCCCATTTGAATCATATCTTGTGACCACGTTGACTGCATGGTTAGTTAAATGAAAAAAATGTCTTGAGTATTGACATTTACAAATAGTAAGTCAATTTTAGTTGTGCATTGTTTGGAAGATCCACGGCGTAGGAGAGATTGGTTAACAAGTCGATGACGGTGATCAAGAGGTGAGTTGATCAATGGCTAAAGAGGAATTTCACTGACTAAATAGCGAGAAAGTTAAAGGCTAATCTGTTGCGAAGTTGGAAACTAATCATTGCAAGGATGAATAATATCAAAGGTTAATAATGATCTTGTTGCAGATCAACAGTGGAGAACTATTTCATTGGGCAAACTAGCGCAATAGAATAAATTCTTGACTGACGCGATACTTTATCAAATCCGCCCTATAACAATTTAAGTCCATCATCAATCTAGATATGACGGTTGTTAGTCCATTTCACCAATGAGCTAGCAAGTGGGTTAATTGCAGAAGTTGGGCATAAAAGAATTGTGGAATCATTGTTGGGAAGTACGGTTGCAGATGAGGATCCTAGCCACACCTGAGCGCATGGTGGGAAGTACGATTTCAGGCCCAAAGGGATGGATAAGGGAGATTCGTAGCACAGGATAGATATGGTATTTAAGGCTCAGAGGACACCAATCCAGGATGACAAAGGTAGAGTACAGAACCATTATGATGGTGATGTGGCCGCCACCCTTATATTCTGAAGCAGCTCTGCCCTCTGCTCAACGACCTCTATGGAGTATCCTAGCCTCTTTTGTGTCTTTTGTGTCAAAAGGGATCGTGACTATGTTTTTCGCTCTAAAGTGTTGGTGCTTGTTGAAGAGTCTATCTCCACCATGGATCCCAAATGCTCTCACAGGGGAATCTTAGGGTTGGGGGAAGTCTCGGTCAACAATATTGACAAGGGTTGCCTGACTAGAGCCTAGATACAAGCACACGAGGCTGCTAACTACTTCAAATACTTTGTTCCTCTGGTGACACGCAGTGAAATTGAATCAGTTGAAGACTGTTTATGGGACAAAGCTAAGGCCATGCCTTGGGAGGAGTTGCACTGTGAGGTTGAACCTTGGGTCATAGACCCTGGAAATACAGCTGGGAGGGATGCTACCTATGATAGATTACTTATGCTCTATTGGGTTAACATGAACCTAATATCACACTCTTCACTTAGTGTTGTTGCAAAAGGGTAAGGGGATGAAGAACCTTTGAGAGTTTGGAAGGATCACAACTCCGATTGCCGGCTAATGCACAAAAAGATAGACCTCATGCCACAAAGATGGGGATTCAATTATTCCACCCAAGGATGGAGCAGGCTGAGGTCGAAGGAACGAGCATGGCCAAGTCAATCTACATGACTGCCAGGGATCCCTCGAGGAAGATGAAGCAGACCAAATGCTCCTCTCCATGACTATTCGCCCAAGGCCGGGTTTGAGGCCCTTATGTTTATGCTCTTGTTATTTCTTGTTCAGTTTACTGTTAGTGGTTCCACTAGTGATAGGATTTATAGGCCGCTTATGTATGTAATAGGGATGGAGAACGGCATGAACAATCTAGTTGTTTTGTTATGTCTTGTTTAGTCATATGTTAGTGGTTCTTGTAGTGATTTATTTATGGGAAGCTTATGTATGTAATCGGGATGGGGCATGCCATGAACAATCTTTTTGTTTTGTTTAGGGATGGGTGGTTCTATTTTGGGACGAATGTAAATCTTGTCGGAACTGGGTAGGTGGTTTCGAGATCTGTTATTCGAAATGTAAATAAGTGAGTATGCAGTAATACAATCCTTTTATTTACAATATATATATATATTGGAGAAATTTTGAAATATTCTACAAGTGCTTCAATTTATCACCTTTTAGCAAAAAGGGTGGATACAATTCATATATTGTTTGATATTAATGTCTTAAAAGAAAAGGCATTTACCACCAATGGCCACAGACAACTAAAAAGTAGTCAATGGGATTGCTAACTACATTATGTAAAATCATTTAATAGTGGTCACGGCAACTTCAGGAGACCTATAGGTGATACACCTAATGCCTAAAAGGAAACCTATAGGTGATACTCCCAAAGAATGTTGAAATTGTATTGATAATAAGGATCTATACCTCAAAGTTCAGCTCTGATGCCAATAACGCCAGATGATCTTAGCGTCCTCTATGCTTTACACAAATATTTCACACAAATTAGTTGTTACACCATCAATCGGTTATACTTATGGTTGTAATAAATTTGTTGTAATTAAATAATTTCAATATTGTTCATTACATTACCTTCCTATGGTCAATAGCTATCCCGCAATCAACTTTTTTCCTTCAACAAATGTGCAATAAAATCATTTCATAAAATAGACGAGTACAACTGTACTTAAAATGAAGAAATCAACACGTTATATTCAATGAAATGACAATAAGATATCTAATTGACAAATTCGTTACAGTGATAAGTTAAAAATATGCATTAGAGAACGATACAAATTGTCATTATATTCCTTTCCATTGTGAAGACCTGCATATATCATGTCAAAATGGTATGTTCATATAAGTGATTGATAGATATGTAAAAAAAGACATAACATACATGAAATTATAAAAAAACGAAATCAAAATACCTGAATGAGCTTCTCTTGGTTTCAAGAATATCTTATTCTATATTAAACAGGGCCAACCACGTGAAGGTTGAAGCTCATATGGCCCCTCACATCACTCTCAATTCCCCACACCCAATCTATCTACTGTAAAAATAAATGAAAGTTACATAACAGAATAAAACAGATAAGATACATGCATAAACAGTAGCAAAACAAAAAATATATGCATGAAAGGTAAATCCAAGTAATAATCTGTTAGAATAGTAGAGTTAAGATAAACTAGTTAACCTATCTAAGAAACCAACAACATATCATAAAATATAAGAATAGGAAAATAAAACAACAAGAGAACACCGATATATGTGGTTCACCCTAATGGGTTACATCCACGGGAAGGTAGTCTTCTATTATCTCCAGAATGTCTTTTCCAATCTTACAAGAGAGAAAAGCACAAATACCCCAAAGAATATAGATGATGTACAACAGTGTCACAATAGTACCACTACTACATCAAGAATACATGATATGTAGAGACTCACTTGACCCTATTATATACTAAGAGATGAGGAGGAATTACTCTCACATATTGCATGTGGGATAATATAATTCTCCAAAATAACATCTCCTAATACAATACCATGGACAAATACTCTACACAAGTAAATACAACACCATATAACTATGGGTTAAATCTATTACTCTTTTACATAAGATTGTAGACAACTTCAAACATAATACAAAGACATTATTACCTTCCAAGGAATATAATATATTCCAACACTCCCCCTTAATAATGGCTGGGAGAAGGGCCCACACTAACACTAAGGAAGAAGTCATTACTGCTCCCCCTTGATGACAACTTCATGCATTCCAAGAAAGGAATGAAGATGCACAAACTTTGCCTCGGTGAAGGATTTTTTGAAGATATATCCTGCCTACTGCTCGGTAGGACAATACTGAAGAGAAAGAATACCATCTGCCACAAGTCCACGAATGTAATGAGCGTCAAGTTCGAGATGATTTGTCTTGGAGTGATATACCAGATTATAAGCAAGCTAGATTGCACCCTAATTGTCACATTTCAACATAGTGGACGATTTCAAAGACAGACCAAGCTCTGTAATAACATGTTGTAACCAAACTGCTTCTTTAGTTTCTTCTTTGGCTACTCTATATTCTACTTCACATGAAGATAAAGAAAAAGTCTTCACCTTCTTGCTCGACCAAGAAATCGGACCTGAACCAAGTTGAAATACAGAACCTGTAGTGAACCATTGATCAGAACTGTCACCTTCCCAATTAGAATTTGTGTAACCAGAGAGTGAAATTGTAGTACTGCTCGAATAAAAAATACCATAGTGTAATGTCCCCTATAAATATCTCAGAATCCTCTTGGATACCTACCAATGACTTTCATGAGGTTGTTGCATGAGTTGAGAAACCAAACTAACAGCAAAAGAGAGATCTAGTTGGCTGTGAGTTAAATATATCAAACTGCCTACAAGTTGACGATAAAGAGTAGCATCAACAAGCAGTGTGGTACACTCAACAGTTAACTTTACACCAGACTAAAATGGCATAGGAGAAGATTTGCAATCACTCATATGGAAACGAGACAACAGTTCTGTAGCATACTTCGGCTGAGAGAGAAACATGCCATCTACCATATGCTAGATTTGAAGACCCAAGAAATAATGCAATAAACCAAGGTCAGTCATTTCAAACTGCTTTTGAAGATCACTTTTTAGATTTTGAATTAATGTAAGATGGTTGCTTGAGATGATTATATCATCTACATATAAAACAACAATGAGAATATTAGTACCAAAGTTCTGAACATACAGATTTGGATCAGATATACAACGCTTAAAACCATTCTTCAAAAAATATGCATCAATTTTATCATACCAAGCCCTAGGTGCTTGTTTGAGACCATATAAAGACTTGTGTAATTTACATACTAAATTTGATGATTCGACATTAATAAAACCAAGAGGTTGTTGCATATAAATTTATTCATTAAGATCACTATTTAAAAGAGTACCTTTAACATCCATTTGGTGTATTTCCCATTTATAAGATGAAGCAATAGATAAAATGGTTCTTATAGTATTCATTTTAGCAACATGAGCAAAATTTTCATTATAATCTATACCTTCAAGTTGATTAAAACCTTTTGTAACTAACCTAGCTTTATACTTTTCAATATGTCTTTTTGCAATGAACTCAGTTTTATAAACCCATTTACAACCAACTAAATTCTTACCAATAGGAAGAGGAACAAGAGACCAAGTCTTGTTCTTCATAAGAGACTCATACTCAGCAGTCATAGCTTGTTCCCATTGAGGTTTACCTTGAGCTTGAGCATAAGAGGTAGGATCATCTGTGGAAAAAACTTTGGTCATAAGGGAAAAGTTAGATCTAGTTCTACGAGGGTCGAAAGGGTTACCGACCTCACTACCTGTAGATTCAAGAGTTTTTGGGCCCAAACAGGAAGGTTAAAGGAAACAGAAGTTTCTTTAGCTTCAGTACATTCATGTGGAATACTTGAAGAAGAGGGTGAACTAGGATCAACAACAGGCACAAAACTGGAAGAAGAAACCGAGATAGGAGTAACAGGAGACAATGGGATATTTAGTGTAACATGAGGTTCGATAGACTCAGGTGGTGAATATACTTCAGTAAAGTGAACATCCCTTCGGATGATAACACTCTGAGTAGAGGTATCAAATAACCTGTAATCCTTAGAATCCTCAAAATAACCAATGAATATACATTTGTGAGACTTGGGATTTAACTTTGTCTATTTATCATCAGGAATATGAGCCCAACGTTCACAACCAAACACCTTAAAGTTACTAATATTAGGTTTCTGACCATTCCATTTTTCCTTGGGGGTAACAGTTTAACGGATTTTGTAGGAACGTGATTTAAAATAAAGTTTGCACACCTTACAGCTTCAGCCCAAAAATTTTTATGTAATCCTTTAGAATAAAGCATACATCTAGCCATTTCAACTAAAGTTTTGTTTTTCTGTTCAGCAACACCATTTTGTTGAGGTGTGTAAGGTACAGTCTTTTGGTGTTGAATACCATGTTTAAATAAAAAAGATTCAAATTCATTCTTAACAAATTCCCCCCCATTATCTGATCTTAAAGTCTTAATCTTCTTACCAAACTCATTTTCAACCAAGGATTTAAAAATTTGAAATACTGAAAAAAAACTTCACTTTTATTTTCAAGAAACAAACCCATGATTTTCTACTAAAGTCATCAATAAAAGTAAGAAAATAGATTGTACGAGATAAATAGGGAACTTCGAGAGGACCACAAATGTCACTATGAATTAATTGCAAAGGTTCTTTATCACGCCAAGCTTTACCTTTCTCAAACATTTCTATATGATGTTTACCAAGAACACAACCTTCACAAACACCGTTAGTAGAAGAAATATGAGGCAAGCCCTGTACCATTTTAGTTAACAATTGCATTTTACCATAATTCAAATGACCTAATCTTTCATGCCATAATTTACTTTGTTCATCGGCGTGGGAAACATAGGAATTAAAAGGTTGTCTTTTAGTCGAGTTAAAACCAGCAAATTTATATAGACCAGCAGTATGATCAACAGGACCAGAAGAAACTACTTTGAAATTTTGACTGATATCTTTAAGAACATATTTGTCAGGCCATGCTTCAAATTTAAACCCTTTTTGACAAGCACGATAAATAGGAAGTAAGTTAATGGGCATGTGTTCAACATGAAAAACATCTTCCAATTGACCATTAGTAACATTAACATTACCGGAACCAATTACGGAAAGTTGTTTACCATCACCTATAGAAACTTTCTGAGATATGTGTTTACGATTGTCATAAGAAGTAAATAAAGAAGCATCACTAGTTTAGATGCACCAGAATCCATTATCCATTCCACGTTAGAAGAAGAATTAGTAGGCAAAACAACAGATGCACATAAAGCTACTTGAGAGTCATGAGAAGTTTTCTTTTTAGTTGTATCCATTAAATGTTTTGCTTTAAAACAATTCTTTTCAGGATGGTTAGTTTTACCACAATGTTTACAAGGATCATATACGTTCTTCTGTTTACTATTTCCATTAGAAGCATGAGAAGCATGTCCAGAATTAGTATTAGAAGTATTATAACCTTTAACAGTATTAAAACTTTTCTTATGATGCTTATTAAGTGTAGTTAGAGATTTATTAGGAGTGAGTTTGATCTGAATTTATGTAGGAATGCAACAGAATACACAAATAACAAAGATGCACTGGAAATAACATCTCATTTCATTAATCAAAGAACTGAAACTTGTTTACATATAGAATGGAAATAAACTAGCTAGAGTGCTGGTAGCTTATCTATGAGAAGAGATATGGCGGCTACATGCCTATGAACTCTGTATTGCAATGAGGCTTGAAGGCCTATATATTATTGAGAAACAATGGAAACCCTACACATCCAAAAACCTAACCCTGTGAGGTGAAATGCCAGAATGTGGGCCCCGTGGGGTAACTTGCTACATCAATTTCCTGGGGTCATAACTTTGGCATACTACCTCCGTTTGACGCACATGATATATCGTTAAAAATATCTATTCAAGGAATACATCCACAAAATCCAAATATTAAGACTAAAACGAACTCATATTTGCCCGACCATTCGATGCCAAAAAAACCTCATTTAGGGCCTCAAAATGGCTCCAGAAGTTTAGGACCCGAAAACTACCAAAAATAGTAAATTGTGCTACAATTAAGGAAACTAGAAAACTAAAAGAAACAATGGTGGGGGTCCAAGTGGAATAGGCGAGTGGCCACCAATATTCGCCTGGATCAAAGTTGTCCTGAAACAATTAACCTTTCTTTTTCATTGATCAATCCTTTACGAAAATCATCAAAATTTTGCTTCGTAGTACTTTGAGACAATTCTAGAGCTCTATTCCTAGTTTGGATGAACATATCAAAACAAGATGGCATTTTACATTCTACAAGAATAATAAGAGTAGTGTCAGTTTTCTTGTAATATTTACCACAACTATTTAATTTATCATTTAAAGTTTTCAATTCAGCAACATATAACTCAACTCTTTCAAAGTCAGCAGGTTCAAGGTCAAAGATCTTGTTTTCAAGATAATATGCAGAAACATCATTAGATTTATCAAATAAAGATGAAAGAGTGTATCATACCTTAATCAGGTTGTCTTCTGTCTCAATACTTACCTGAAGAATATCTGCAAATATTTGACCAATGAGACCCCTTTCTTTATCACTTTTAGCTTCCCATATAGCCAAATCATCAGTAGCAGTAGGTGTCTTGTGTTCACCATTAACTAGCCTCCAAATATTCTTACTCCTGAGAACATAAATCATCTTTCTAATGGCTATTACAATTCCAAAAACAAGTTATAATAAAAAATCCGGTAAGAATTGACCAATTTACGACCCTTTTTTATAATTACCATTTTTATTACCGAAAGAGCCCAAAAATGCCCAGTTTTTTGTTTTGGTCACATGGGTGGATCCAGAATGGCTCTCCCGATTCCAAAATCAGGTTATAATAAAAAAAACAGGTAAAAAATGACCAAGTTATGGCCCTTTTGTATAATTGTCGTTTTTATTACCGAAAGGAAGCCCAGAAATACCCAGTTTTATGTTTTGGTCGCATGGGTGGATTTAGAATGGCGTGTCCAATTCCAAAAACAGGTTATAATAAAAATTTTCGGTAAAAATTGACCAAGTTACGACCCTTTTTTATAACTGTCGTTTTTATAATCAGAAGAAAGATCTCTTTGAGGAGAGCCCCCAAATCATGTAGATCTATAGAAAAAAACATCAACAAATCCTTGAAAAAATTCTTCAAAAATCTTACACAACAAGTTAGGGTGAGGGTAATAAAGAAAAATGCAGAAATATGCCCAGATCTGAAGAGAAGCCTAATGGCTACCAGATAGAAAGAAAATTTACAACAAAATGACAATGCCCAAATGATAATCGTTATTGATTGAAAGCTATAGAAGGTACTAGATCATAGCAACTCGCTCTGATACCATGTTAGAATAGTAGAGTCAAGCTAAACTAGTTAACCTATCTAAGTAACCAACAACATATCATAAAAGATAAGAACAGGAAAATAAAAGGACAAGAGAACACCGATATACGTGGTTCACCCTAATGGGTTACATCCATGAAAAGGTAGTCTTCTATTATCTCCAAAATGTCTTATCCAATCTTACAAGAGAGCAAAGCACAAATACCCCAAAGAATATAGATGATGTACAACAGTGTCACAATAGTACCACTATTACATCACTTTTAGCTTCCAAGGAATATAATATATTCCAACATAATCTAAGACATAAATTTTCACAGATACAACTTAAATGAGAACTGATAAATAAATCATGCATACTACCTACTAAATAACATACAACCATGTGCCTTCACAATCTTGTCGAACATAATCCATGCCACCATCACCTATAGCTTCATCCTCTTTGCATTTCATCCCTTCAAAATATGCAATACTTGATAAATCTACATACTCCAATTCATATCTATTACAATTTCTTGGTCCCTTCGGAGGGCATGTCAAAACTACACACCGGTCATTCTCTATCGGATCTTATACATAAAATACATGTTTCACTTGTGATGATAGAATAAATGGATCATCTTGCACTCTATCCTTACTCAAGCATCTCTTAATATTCACCATGGTGAAACCAATTTCATCAACTTTCACTCCATTATTCTTGTGTACATCTATCCATTCACATTTGAACAATGGATACCATACCAAGAAAGAACTCTCAAAGAAAATATGTCAAACTGATGAACCAAGAAAGAGTACCATGCAAAGTTTGAGGGTATGAATGGTGGGATAAAGGGAGAGGTAATCATCAATAAACTCAGCAAGGACTTTGAGTTGTTGGTTCAATTCATGATTGTCAAATCAAATCTCCCTGTTATTAGCCATAGCCCCCTGATTGAACTGGATGTTATCCTAAAGGAGCTATTTGAGATGGCCACCCCTACAGATCAGCAGTGGAAAGATATACATAGAGTGAGAAATCATCATCCTGGAAGTCCCGCTAGCAACTGAGTCAGCCGTAGTTTGTTAAAAATATGCTCGGAGTTTTTGTTTTCATCAAGCAAGCCAGAAATCCCCAGATATCTAGATTTCCCTTTTTTATTGGTCACACGCAGCATAGCGTGCCTTCTCGAAATGTTTTGTGGGCACGACACATCTGCCACGTCAAATTTTGTTATGATTTAGGATGTACTTTCGGGTTTGATTCCTACAATGTAACTAATTTTGATGCCCTGTTTCGAGATACGTCTTAGGGGTAAATTGCACTATAAATGTAACCTCTATAGAGGAGGAAAGGTTCAACTTTCATTTTTGAATCCTCTGTGCTTGGATTGTAGCTCTGTAAACTTTCTTGGAAGTGTTAATGAAAAGTATTTTTTTGAGTTCCTGAGATTCATCACAATGTTCATATTCAGTTTGTGTTTCTTATTTGCATCATTTTCATATGTGTAAATTCTGTTAATGCTTTCTCGAGAAAACCATGACCTGTCTTGAGCCTGCTAAGGATTGTTGTGACATGTCTTAAGTCTGCTAGGACTGTCATAACTAGCTGAAAGTGCCTTGAGGACTGTGAAGGGTCCCAAGCCTGTGTATGAAGGTACCATGACCTATTGTGGGTTACTAAGGGTGTCGTGAGGGTGTGTAAATTTGTTGGCAGCCTAATTGTGCACTACTTGACTAGGTCGTGATATGTTAGTATGGATGGAATTCTGTTTGAGGTCTAGTACGTGGATTGCTACCCTTTATTGGACTAGTTATGCAACTAATGAAACTCCTAAGTTGATGCCTCTCACCCATGTGTTGGCTACCAAGCTGGGAGCAAAGCTCATAGAGGTCAAAAAGAATGGAACCTACTCCTGGTTGAGGCCTGATGAAAAAACACAACCATTGAGTACAAAAATGAGAGTGGTGCATGGTTCCTCTACACATTCACACAGCTCTCATCTCCACTCAACATGATGAGACATTGACCAATGAACAAGCTTTATCTAAAGGAAGTGAGAGGGTTCAATTTTTATATAAGGGGGATATGCTTTGAATAGTAAACTATAATGACCCCCATTAGATCCTATTGATTTTTTTGGCTTATTTGCTTATGTAATTTGGTTAAGGGATTTCATAAAAACACTTGTCAAAAATACCACTAAGTTGTGACAAATAGTCTTAGTTGGTTTTTGTATTCATTGTATTGTTGGTATGTTGATGCAGGAGCATAGGCTCAAGAGGGTGAAGTCATTCATGACTTCACAAGGTCAAGGGAACTTTTAAGAGACCTAGGGTATCATACATTTGTAATTTTCTTTACTTTGTAAAAGCTAAATAAAATGGATAAGGAATCTAGATCCTTTTCCACATGTAATAGTTAGGATTGAGTTAGTTGTGAGTAATAGGGTTAGAAGAGATCAATAAGGACTGTACTTCTTTGTTATAGGATCTGGAAACATAATCCTCTTGTATTTAAATCAGTTCGAGTTATTTTCTTAGCAGCTTAGTTAGCTTACAGAGCTTGTTGGCTCGTAGAAGCTTATTTTAGCTCAACAAACTTAGGATAGGTCATAGAGGTTTGAGGATAGGTCAAAGAATCTTTGATTATCTCATAGAGCTTGAGAGGGAGATAAATTCCACATAGCATGAATAGAGGAATGAGAGGTGCATAGAAGAGTGAGCGAGGAGTGAACAAGTAAAATTCTATGTGTGTATTTGAATTTCTGGTTCATTGAATAAAGAACAGAGGATTAGACTCTACGTGTGGTTTTGATGTATTTAATGTCTTCAGATAGTTCTATAGAAGTATGAATTCATCCCGCATTCACTCCATATAACCTGTATATAAACTCTGAGGCTTTGGATTTCCATAGTTTGCAAATTGTAGAGAAGAATTAAGTGTGTCAATGATCAATTAAGTGAAGATTTGTAGGGTCTTAAACCCTAACCAATCGCTCAAATAAAACAAGATTGTAGAGTGGGGATCGATCATGGGGAAGATCGACGATTTATAGTGATATCGCCGGGAGAAGTTGCAAGATTTGAAAAACTTTTCATGTGCGTGATATTCTATGGAATGTGCTTAATGAATTTTGGAATCCGCCGTTGATTTGGTGGGGACACTAATCGAATGGTCAAAAATCCATTGCGCTACGTGAAAAAGTAAATTGTACGAACACTTAGGTTGGCCACGAAATTGATAGATCAATGATCGAGATTGACGGTGGGGAAGAAGCGTAGTGCGGAAACGCTTGTTTTGGAAGTGTCGAAAGTTGAAAAGTCAACTTCTAATTCCCGCATTCCGAAAATAATTTCACTGCGGAAGGGAACGCGTGGAAACCTAGAACTCCACTGCAGAAGAAAGATAGACAATGAAGAAAGTTGTTTAACATGGAGAGTTTGTTTCGAATCTCAAGGGTTTTGAAATATGTACACAAATCAACGCCATCATATGTGTAATGTTTGGCTTGTATATTAATATACTATAATTTTCATATCTTGATTTTCGTAGCGCTAACATTGAACAGTAAATGCAATAGAGATTGTTTTGAATAAATAACAAGGAAAATAAACCCTAAATATCATATTCATATAACTTTGAGTTTACAATGACTGTAATAGCAGTTGTAAGGTGGACAAGCAAATCTGAAATTACTTTAACTCTAACAAGTAGCTTCTTGGGTGTGCACAATGATTTATGGAAGTAAGCTTTGGTGTCTCAATTTTTCTTTGGTGTCTGCCCTGCCCTGCCAGCTCCTCAAAACAACCCAAATCGTCTTCTTGTCAGACTCCCTTATTATGCTGCAGTGCCCTCCTTCACTACCCAGAAACGTTATGCACAGTCGTAACAAGAAGGAAGACTATAATGAGATTACCCAACAATGTTGTAGAAGATTCTTGTAGGTGTCAATATGGATTGTATCTCCCTTTTTGGTTGTAACAACCCTTTTTGGCTATAAAAACCCTTTTTGAATGAAGCGTGGGAATCCATGTACATGTGGAATTGTAAGGATATGCGGCCAATAGAATGTAAGTCATCCTCACAAACAAGACTGTGTCCTCTCCAGATGATATGACGGCCCACACAGTCCAAACTCAGCCAACAAATGAAGAATACGGCCTCCACAAGATAAAATCGATCGATTTATTACTCCTCTTTTTACAAAAACCGAAAAACCGAAAAAGATGAAAAAGAGAATATGCATGAATCTATAGCATCTTATATCTAGATGGGCCTAAAAATTTGTTGTATGTATAACCATGGCATGAGCCTATAATCCTAGGTATAATATAATATTGTTACTTGTTAGACTCATAGGAAGACCCCCCTGGGATAAACCTTATTATAAAATATGGTATGGGGATGGCTCTAGGGAGTCCTAGTTTCTTATATTCTTATTTTAATTATTGCATAAGCATTTCTAACTTCTATAGTATTGCTTGTCAAGGATATTTATAACTTACATCGTAGGGAGGCTCTATGGGTTAAATATAAATATCTTTCTAATGTGGAGATATCCCAATCTGTATACTAACTAATATATGTTGTTAGTATGATAGTAGATCCATATGTTAAAGTTGTCACAACCATTTTAACATATCAATGTAATTTTAGGAGGAGTTATAACTAGCTTCGATCACCTCATTTAATGGCTTGGAAGGTATGGGAAACTTCATTTCCTTTAGAGCTCAAGAAATCTCACTTGGGAGTGAGTAAATTAGTCAAAGGTGCAATGAAATGGCCATAACATTGTTAGAGATCACTTGGTTTAATAATTTCATATGCCACCTGTCATTGACTCTCCAATGACTGAATTAAATAGAAATTCCCATACAGGCATCTATAAAAACTACCACACTTCCACCACTAAAATGGTTCATTGAACAATGCAAATACATAAATGAGGTGGAGGCAATATATTGGCATCGCATGATTAAATGTAACACCGTATATCTCTTCTCATTATTCTAACATCCTCAATTACCTAATTGATATGTCAATTAAGAAAGTAGATTTGCTGAGGCATACCACCATTGAAATGTTAGCTCATATGATTTCCATAAGAAGAGAGATCATAAAACCAAGAAAGAAAAAAACAAGAAATAATTGTTTGAATGCATATGATAGATCTCTTAGTAAGGCAAGAAACAATAATGAGTCATATCATTCTAGTAGTTACAAATAGAAAATAAAAGAGAAAATATCTTTTGTATAATCATAAGAGAGTCCATGGAAATAGACTAATTAATTAGTACAATTATCGTATCCTTATGGTATCCTTACTTATTGACATGGGACCTTGAATGATATATAAGTAATTTGATCAAGTAACCGGTAAATCCACCTAGGTATAAATGTAGTAGATATCGACTAGAAATAATACTATGTTTGGATATTGTAACCTCAACATCTAACCTCAGATGAAAATGGCATCCCTTAGGTGGTAAGCTAAAATTGATTACTAGTGCACTTGAATCCATTGAAAGAAACTCACTGCCCCCATCCTTCTACAAATAAACCTCACATTTAATGCATTATTATAAGCCATGGTTATTACAATATTATTTAACTTCATGTCATCCACCGGCACAATAGGCTAATATACATGCATGGTCGATTTCATGGTATAACCTCTCAACCTCCTTATTTGTATCAAGTCATTTTCCTTGTGAAATCCATTCATCAAAGGATTGTAAGTATAAATATTTGGTTGATCACAACCATTTTCCTTCATATGCTCCACTAGTGAAAGATAAATGACAACTTTGCCTATTTTGCAATGTCCATTATTCAAGGTAGTATATGTTACCTCATTTGGTGTCAATCATTTTTCAGTTAGGGATGATGGTTAAGGGAATACTTAAGGATAGATTAGATGAAATTTTGGATCTATATAGCCATCTTTTTCTCTGATCTAGCTACAAGATTGTCATGGTTCACTAATTCATATAACAAGTGTTGTAGGAATTAGAAAGGTGTCATTTCCATCATTAACACCTATAGTACTAGGTATATACCTATAATTTGTTTGATAATTAATATAACAAAATGGAGGGTTGACATTGTAGGTTAAAAACTATACTTATAAGGAGATGGGGGTCACATCATATTCATATGGTCCATCAAGCAAGTTATCAGATTTTCATTACGAGAATATAGGTTTCAATGGTATAATATTGGTCTAAAAAACATACATTAGTGGTTCAAATTGCTTTTATCTTTATAAGAATTGCATATGGTTGGAAGAGGTACTAATGATAAAAATTCTCAATATTTAAAAGGATTGTATAGGTTCTTGTAGGTTTTCTTCAGGTAGGACCTTAACCAATGTATTAATGAATATTTCATGTCAAATTTAATTATGGAGAACATATAGATTAAATGTAACACCATATATCTCTTCTCATTTTTCTAATATCCCAGTTAATTACCTAATTGATATGCCAATTAAGAAAGTAGATTTGTAAGGCATACCACCATTGAAATTTTAGCTCATATGATCTCCATTAGAAGAGAGATCATAAACCTAACCAAGAAAAAGACAAGCTGAAATAATTGTTTGAATGCATATGATAGATCTCTTAGTAAGGGAAGAAACAATAATGATTCATATCATGATGCGGCCAATAGTTACAAATAGCAGATAAAAGAGAAAATATCGTGTGTATAATCATAAGAGAGTCTATGGAAATAGTCTACTTAATTAGTACAATTATCGTATCCTTATGGTATCCTTACTTATTGACATGGGACCTTGAATGATATACAAGTAATTTGATAAAGTAATCAATAAATCCATGACCTAGGTATAAATGCAGTAGATTCCAACTAGAATTAATACTATTTTTGGATATTGTAACCTCAACATCTAACCTCAGATGAAAATGGAATCCCTTAGGTGGTAAGCTAAAATTGATTACTAGTGCACTTGAATCCATTGAAAGAAACTCACTTCCCCCATCCTTCTACAAATAAACCTCACAATCAATGCATTATTATAAGCCATGGTTATTACAATATTTTTTAACTTCATGTCATCCACCAGCACAATAGGCTAATATACATGCATGGTCGATTTCACGATATACCCTCTCAACCTCCTTATTTGTATCAAGTCATTTTCCCTGTGAAATCCATTCATCAAAGGATTGTAAGAATGAATATTTGGTTGATCTCAACCATTTTTTTTCACATGCTCCACTAGTGCAAGATAAATGACAACTTTGCCTCCTTTGCATCCAACTATATCATTAGCCTGACCAAAAATTCTTTCAGGAAGAAGATATCAATCTGCCAAAAGTGCCTCGCAGCCATATTTGCATTGCTCCAGAAAAATGCCCGTTGAGGAGACAGAAAGAAGCTCCAAAATATGAAAGTGGTCTTGAAGGATTCACCTTGTTGGCCTCTACCCATTGCGTATCTAACCCCTACATTTGTCTTTTTTCCCTTGGAAAAATATAGCTTTGCAGCACATGAAAAACTTTAGCACAGCACAAGGCAACCTGAATTCATCACAAAAATAATTTACAAATCAAGCCATGACCAAACCCACAATAGCACTACTGAATCAATAGATGAATCACAAGAATGCAATGATTTTTATTAGTACAAAATAAAAAAGCTCGAAGCATACTCACCAGCAATATATCAGCAACAAAGTCAATGTACTGACTCATAAGCTTGGAATTCATCCCCACAAGATCACATGGGAGAGCATCACATACAAATTCTCTTTCAATATCTATACACCAACTATGAAACAATATTACAAAGGATACCTTCATGGCTATAATATGTACTCTATGTGATAAGTCAGACAGGTTTTAGGAGATTTATAGTGATTGATAGGGGTTTTGATAACTTCATCTTCTGACAACTGTATGAGTCGGTAACATGTTCTATCTAGAAACTTTGGCTTTTAATGTCAATACCTTGGAGTTCCTTAAGGCACTCCATTAAGGTTTTCTACATGATGTAATTGGCAGTTCCAATGATCACTTTTGATCATCTTTAACATCAATATAATTTATCTTCCACATTGTAGCAAGAATAACAAAAAGACCAAAATTAAATATTTAAAGGAATAAGCTTGCATCAAGAAACAAATTCATATGCAATAAATAACAATTATAGTAAGATGATTTCTTAACTCAATTGAGGCCAAGATAGGTTTATGTATTTTATGAAAAATCTTTATTTCATATGATATGGGGACATTGACGTCATAACCCAATATACCTGAATTTATGGAAAAAAACATTATATGTGAAATCAATTAAAAAAAACTCATTTGCGTGCATTCCTAAGATTGCATTCCTTGGCATGCATTCCTAATCTTGCATTCCTCATCTTACATTCCTCAACGTGCATTCCTAAGCTTGCATTCTGCAGCGTGCATTCGTCAGCATGCATTCCTAAGCTTGCATTCCTCAGCATGCATTCCTCACTATGCACACCAAACCAACCACGACCAGCGCAATTGAAATTGGGTCGTTGCGTACTATGGAAACAGATCAAACAGGGGCGTCTTGCACCATGCCAACAAACACAGAGTCCTTCTCTACCATAGCATCAAGAGAAGTGTGGGGTTCCCAGGTTGAATGCTTCACGGTGAAAAAAATCCAAGAGAATGTTGATGAATGGAGTCATACAAGCATATGGCCAACTTGTATGTTAAATATCCTTTTAAGAGGAGGAGTGGTTAGGTTTATTTTTGGACATTTTAATTTCCAAAATGACGAGATAGATGATGCCATCTATAGTTATGATCACGGGGCTATGGAATTTCATATTTTTAGGAAGAGGGTTCATCTAGACCCCGATTTGGTTGCCAAAGCAACCAAAATTCCACGAAGAGAGGGGGAAATGTTAAATGCATGGAAAACCCCCAAGGAAGAAAAGATTCAGATGGCCAGTAAAATTTGTGGGAAATGGTTGTTGTTCCCAGGAATGGTCTAAAAATGGAATATGTTCCTCAAGGAATATACAAAACCTTGATTCAGATTATCCTTAGGACCATTATGAATCACCACAAGTGGAATTATATTTCAGGTGATTGCATGAACCTGGACATACACTGGGTTGAAGACATGGCCATAGATGTCCCTCATCTATTGGCTAGGAAATTGCACTCTGCATTGCAAGATAGTAAAATGAAGAGGGTCAAGTTCAGTTACCTAGGCACACTGCAAAAAATTATTGATTTATGTCGACCCTGTGTTGTAGGGTCAAATTATATTAGAATATACATTAGGAAGCCTAAAGAACAACAAAAAAATGAGGAATTGCCTCAATCATCTTTAAAGAACAATGTAGAAGCAGTTTCTACTGTCACTACATCAACAATACATGGACAAGCTTTCGAGGACAATATGGAATCTATGGGAAATGACATGCCTTCACTTTCCCTTGAAGAAGATGTTATTGTCACAAATTTGGTTGGAATGCATGGAAATGAAAATGCAAATCAATGGGAGGAATTTGTGAACAATGATATGGACCGTTCACCAACTAGTGATGAAGACCTAATTCATGCCAAATATTCTTTTGATGGTAGATTTGTTTTTCCTGTATTTGATAAAATGGTGCATTTCAAAGAACAATCTACCTTGTGGGAGGATTCCTTCATAGCTAGCGACGAATTGTGCAGAACTAAGGATGTCCAAATTCTTGATTTGGTACATCATGTTACAGGTTTAGAGGAAAAAATTGTGGAAACTGAAAAAATAATTGGCCAGAAGGATAAAATTATTAAGGATAAATGTTCTAAATTTACCATAGTTCTAGAAGAATTGATTTCTGACCTTGACAGACTGAAAGACATGTATCGGGATCAAAAGAAAAAAGATGAGGAAACTATAGGAAGACTTGAAAATGAGCTGAAAAACAGGCATGAAGTTTTGAACATTCCACCACTAAAGATTGTATTTCGTAAGGACGCATAACTTCAGCAAGAATTGAAGCAGAAAGAAACATTTATTGCAGGTTTGAAGGTTGACTTTGAAAATACATTGAGAGAAATGATCATTAAACAGCAAAATGAGACTACAGAATATGAAACAAGATTGGAAAAATTGAATAAAACAATTAAAAACAAAAATGAGTTGCTAAAAAAAAGAGAATTGAAAGGATTTCAACCACTCTCAAGGCTAAAAGAGTTGGAAGAGGAAAAAAATCAACAATCAAGGGTAAACAGGTCTACACACCAGAAGAATCAACAGTCAAGGGTAAATAGGTCTGCACGCCAGAAGAATCAACAGTCAAGGGTAAAAAGGTCAACACACCAAAAGAATCCAAATTCAGGGGTAAAAACGCCATCACACCAAAAAAAATTGGCAGTACAAAACTTGGTGATGTAACTATGGAGAGATTACTCTAGTTTCAGAAGTCCTTGCAACAACGAGAGAAGACCTTGAATGAAGTTGCTTCAACAATCCATGTTGTAGAGTTTATATTTGGCTTCATATCCAACATTGAAGAAGAATATAGAGAAGAGGGAGGCCGAAATTAGAGACCTTCACCAAAAAATATTGGAGAAGGGACAAGCACTACATTTGGGATGTGATAGTGAGATACAAGATTCCAAATCCCAAATTAAAGCTTTGCAGGAGAAACCTTTGGCAGAAGCAATTTTGTATACTCCACCTGATACAGATTTGAGGGAACAAGAGCTCGAGAAGGAGGTACAACAGGTCAAGAGAAAATTAAGTGCAGTTCAATCTGAGCTGAAGTGGACGAAGGATGATCTTAAAAGAAAGGAAGATGAGCACTCAAAGCAGAAAAATAATAATGTAGATATGTTGAAGAAATGCCTAGAAGAAAAAGATAGATTGCTTACAAAAGTGATAAGTCTTGCAAACAAAGTGAAAGAAAAAGAAAAAAAATTAAAAACATATGGTTGATGAAGCTTCTGTAGAACTGGAGGGTTCTGGAAAAGGTAAGAGAAGCTATAGTGAATTTTCTTATTCTAAAAAGGAGGAATTGCAAAAACCTCCCAAGTAGCCTAGAGTTCTAAAATAATATGGTGTACATTTGATGTCTATGTACATACTGATATTGTTGTAATATAAATTGTCAGTATTTCTTGGCACTACATATATTTTGATATATTTATGTGTTTCTAATGTGTAATACAAGTGTAATGTGTAATCCATATGTGCATTTTTCCTATATCTACGAGAGTTTAATGTGCAACCCGTACTGAGAAGTGTGTATGAAACTACAAATGATGAAATATATTCTACAATTGAATTGACATATGAAATATTCTTGAAATATATTCTACAAATGAATTGACAAATGATCATTTCATGTTATATTGAATAAATTGCACTATAACATAGACATACCAACAGTTTTGAAACATATTATGTATTATTTATGCATGTATATTTCTGATATCGGTTTTATGAACTATTGGTTATGCTAATTTTCTGGATCTTGCTCTATGGGACTGTCAGTGGACAAACTTCAGAATTATTTTTTGGTTTGAAGGTTTCAATTTCAGTACATCTTTGGTACTATTTTTGTTCTAAATGAACAGCGATGGTATGTGACAAGTGATTTATTTCCTACTTTTGGAGATCTACAAATGACTTACAGGGTCTGTTTTTATGTCTCTTTTTGACCACTCTAGTTCCTACCTGAATACACAGATAAGTGTATCTACTTTATGTAATTTTGTTCTCGTTAGATGATATAAAATTACGTTTTTTTCCCAGGGAAAAAAAACATAGACATACCAACCTTTTGTATAAACTCTTGTACTCATTTATGTAAATTGTATGATCTACAATAAAATCCAAGTCGTACAAAACAACAATTGATAGTATTTTCCAATTTTTCATGGCCAGAACTAAAAAAGCACACCAATTCCAATCGAAGTACACTCTAGGTATGAAATTTGGAATTTGCATACAAAAACCTAATTAGACTAGTATAGTTTAAATTTCAAACATAAATTAAACTTCTATTGTGAAATAAGAACGCATCCAACATTTGAAATGACAACAAAACAACTGTAAATGTTGGTTTCTTGTTCACAGACATCATAGTTTCTCTAGTAAATCTTATATTTATAGAATTTTGGCATGACAAGGACAACTTAGAAAAGAGGTTGAATTGGATATTTGTTTGGAAACCAATCTCATGGCTCTGCAAGTTTGTATCATCTGTATCTTTTTTATTATAATATAAATCATCATCGTTCCTTACATAAACAAAAAAATGAGAACATAACAGATATAATACATTCCCAAGAGAAAAACAGAGATAATGCAAAAATATAACCATATCGATACTCAAGAAAGTTTTAAAAGGGGCCCAAGAGCATTTTTTATTATATTATGCTTTCATTACATAGTAGAGGGCTAGTTTACAGTTGAATCGATAACATCAAACTCCTTCAATAATAATTGTCCATACTACCTATTAAATTCTATTTATAGACCTCAATGGTCAGATTGACAGTGTTACAAGTGGATTTCATTAGAGTGAAACTAAAATGTTGATTCACCCACAAGCCAACCCATCCTCTGCTATACTTTCTTGGCTTCAAATGAAGATACCAACTATTGTGGAACAAGGCTAACACGACAGTGCAACACAGGGGGGAAAACAGGGCTGAAGTGGACATGTTTCAACACCAGGGGTAGAAAGGGAGTGGAAGAGGAAGTTGCATTCCAGTTATCTAGATGGGAGATGTGAGTAGAGAAGAATTATAATAGTGATACACATTACATGATAGGTATCATAAGGAGAAAATGGAAATACCAATGAAAGAAGAAAATGATAAGGAAGAGAGAAATGCTGAGACAAAAATGGCTCAACGAAAAACAACATGTAATACCCATCTGGTATGGAGAAATTAAAATCCAAAATTGAAGAAATCAATCCTGCTACGTCACCGAGAGGGAACGCTTGGGTTATTGAAGAAGGACAGGGTGCTGACTCAATGTAGGAAATACTTCATTGAGTGATGGGAAAGGAATTCCAAATGAACATAAAAACAATAAGATGTAATGGAACTGCCAATGAAAGCCATCAAACCCGGATGAGACTGTCTCCAATTCTTTCCAATTCTACCCATTTCACTCATACTATCAGTGAACTCAAATTTGCACACATTTGCGGCCATACTGAACAAAAATTAATGAACATAGAGAATGGAGTCAATACATATCCTACTGATAAGAGTGGCCCTTATTTATCAATATTCCATAATAAGCAGCATGATTGGTCATTGACTGCAGCTTCTAGGAAGGAATCCATGGGGTCAGGCCAAATCTGGATATGTGTACTGTGTTGGCCCTTCAAATAATTGAAAGGTGGGGAAAAAAAGGTTAATCATGAGGAAATGTTGATTTCACATCTGGGTGATGCAATCATTCTCAATGTCGTCAAAATCCGACTCGATTCAGGTTCATCAAATCATAGAATTTGATGGTTTGTAGAACATTTCTTCCTTATTAAGTGACGTATTTGACACTCAGTTGAAAGTTCAGAATATGACATGTATGGAAAAGAAAAAATTGCCATTTACATGTTTATAATATAATATGACGTATTTGACACTCAATTAGTTCAGCACGTGTATGACAGGTTGAGGTATGGGAAAATGAAAAACTGCCATTTATAATTTTAGAAAATTAGAAGACTGGAAAAACTGTAAACTGTAAATCAGGGTTGATTCCCTCAAGGAAATGCACACATTGGCCTAGAAAAAAAATCAATATTAGGGTTAGAAGTTAAAAAAAATTCTAAAGGATAAGGTATCAAGTAAAAACTTAGAAATATTAAAATGCTAAAAGAGGAATAATAATAAAAAATACTCTCCTATTTTATTCATTGAATTGGATAACGAAATCAGGCATGTGCGTGCATTTTACTGAAGCAAGTCAATTTTGGATTGCTTTACTCAAATGCACTCCCAGCATAAAAAAACTGTGGTTTAGGGAAATTAGACCTGCAAAAACTGTGGTTTAGGGAAATTAGACCAAGCCTAGGAGAAGATCAAAAATTGACCAAATATGGAATTATTGGTAAAATCTTCCTAACTAGCCTTAGGGAAATGCCCACCACGGCTCATAGGATGATGATAAAAATATTCTGAGACTATGGATATCTAGAGTGTTGTATGGTGCATCCAACCATATCATTAGCCTGGCCAAAAATTCTTTCAGTAAGAAGATATCAATCTACCAAAAGTGCCTCTCAACCATATTTGCACTGCTCTAGAAAAATACCCGCCGAGCAGAGAGAAAGAAGCTCCAGAAGATGAAAGTGGTCTTGATGGATTCACCTTGTTGGCCTCTACCCATTGGGCATATCACTTGGCAAGTTTGAAGGAAAAATGAAATCACCTTGGTGACCTCAGGTTTGAAGAGAACTGGTTAAGTGTTAGACAAAGAGTTTGAGAGACCACTTGGAAATGCTCGCAAGGGGGTGTTCCTTTGATGATAAAATTCAGTAGATGATATGGTCCTGTTCATTGTTGAAATGGATATCTAGCCATGCCCTTGGTTTTTCTTATGGTGACCAGATAAGGAAAATATCAACCTTCCAAAATAGAATAAAATTTTTATTTTGCATACTAAAGACAGAAAAAATGGCTAAGTGTTGTAAAGGGGCTAAGTGATTCCCGCATTAAGGTTGATAATCGCACTAAGGATGATGCCCGCATGGCATGGCATGGCATAGATGATGATGTGGCATGAATTTGAAATCATTGTTGCATTATGACATCGTTCTGGAGAAATACGGCAAATTAGTGAAAATCGGGAAATTGGCTAAGTATGGGAATATTGGTCCAAGTAGCCTTAAGAGGATGCCCGCCAAAAATGGTTTGTTGAAGAAAATGACCGCACCAAATGGGGATATTGTAGGCTATTGTTTTGTCTACTCAACCATGGTCTCAGTTTTCCCAAAGAGACCCTGAAGAAGAATTTATGGACCTTCCAAAACTGTGGTTTAGGGAAATTAGACCAAGCCTAGGAGAAGATAAAAATTTGTCCAAGTATGGAATTATTGGCAAAATATACCTAAATGGACTTAGTGAAATGCCTGCCATAGCTCAAATGATGGTGATAAAAATATCATGAGAGTGTGGATATCTAGAGTCTTGTATGGTGCATCCAACCATATAATTACCCTGACCAAAAATTCTTTCAGTAAGTATATATCAATCTACCAAAAGTGCCTCTCAGCCATATTTGCACTGCTCCAGAAAAATGTCCGTCGAGGAGAGAAAAAGAAGCTCCAAAATATGAAAGTGGTCTTTCTGGATTCACCTTGTTGAACTCTACCCATTGGGAATCTCATTTTCCAAATTTGAAGGAAAAATGAAATCACCTTGGTGACCTAGGGTTTGAAGAGAACTGGTTAAGTGTTAGACAAAGAGTTTGAGAGACCACTTGGAAATGCCCGAAAGGGGGTGTTCCTCTGATGATAAAATTCATCAGATGATATGGTCCTATTCATTGTTGAAATGGATATCTGTCCATGCTCTTGGTTTTTCTTATAGTGACCAGATAAGGAAAATATCAACCTCCCAAAATAGAAGAAAAATGTTGTTTTGCATACTAAAGACAAAGAAAAAATGGTTGCATTAAGGGGATAAGTGATGCCCGCATTAAGGTTGATTCCCGCACTAAGGATGATACTCGCATGGCATGGAATGGCATAGATGATGATGTGAAATGAATTTGAAATCATTGTTGCATTACGACATCGTTCTAGAGAAATACAAAAAATTAGTTAAAATTAGGAAATTAGCTAAGTTTGGGGATATTGATCCAAGTAGCCTTAAGAGGATGCCCACCACAAATTGTGTGTTGAAGAAAATGCCCGCACCACATGGGGATATTGTAGGTTGTTGTTTTATCTACTCAACCATCATCTCAGTTTGTCCAAAGAGACCCTGGAGAAGAATTTATGGACCTACCAAAAATGTGGTTTAGGGAAATTAGACCAAGCCTACGAGAAGATCAAAAATTCTCCAAGTATGGAATTATTGGTAAAATATGTATAAATGGCCTTAGGGAAATGCCCACCACAACTCATAGGATCATGATGAAAATATTCTAAGAGTGTGGATCTCTAGAGTGTTGTATGGTGCATCCAACCATATCTAGAAGGCTATAATAAGAGGTTTTTCGGACAGTTTGAAGACAGTATAGAAGCATCTTCACAATAAACCACATGCTAGGAAATGAATATTATCATTTCAAACTTACAAATTTCATATATAATGAAAAATTTATTCAAAAAAAAACAATTATAACAGAACAATAATATACCAGACATAATTGAATGCAACAAATACATAATTCATGTTTATTAAATAGTAGAATTCACCATATAGATTACACCTAATAGTGTAAAATTTTATTAATAAATGTAAAATCTTACAACTCCAAATGTGGTACACCAGTCCTCATCCCTAATCCATACAATTTCAAAAACTATCCAATATTCTGCCTCTGGACCCCGAGGTAATAGCAGAGGACTCCTATTGGTGCAACATGTATTTAATTTTCCCATAGTTATCAACTAGCTTCCATTGATCAGTAGTTGGCAGATCTAGACGGATCATCTCCTTTGCCATTACACTGAGCTCCACGTTTTCAGCATAAGAGAACTTGAGAAATTTTGTACATATGTCTTTGAAGTCAAACAACATCTCAAAATCTACAGTTAATTTATAAATAATTGTTTTTCCAAACAAGGATTGATGTTGCATGTCATCAAACTGTCTATGATCTAATCTACAACTGATTAACCTGTCATTGTATTCTTTCTGAAACCACATTCCTCCTTTCTCTTCCTAGAAGAAAGGGAGTCCTCTTCTAAATAAAGAATTAAATATTTCAATGAATTCCTTGATTTGATGATGCATGACATAAATTTTCACTTCAACTGTTGCCAAATGATGATATTTATTTACCACTTTCCTTGCCCATGTGATAACCAAAACCCTATCTTGGATATTTTCTTTCTTTATTTCATCTTCTGTCAAGTTGTTCAAAAACTTGATTGCATTATTAGTTGTGTCAATAGGATTCTTATTTAACACATGTTTTACCATCAAGACATTTTTTCTAGAAGCTTGTGTAACACTATCCTTACCAAGAATAAAATCTAAATAAGGATTGAGCTTGGTTTCTTCTGCTATTAGTACATCCCAGATGAGATTTTTTTCTCCCTATAAGGTTGACTGTCCTGTAACCTGTTTTGTGAATTTGTTGTTCTTATCCACCAGTTCCTTACATTTGTCTTCCAATTTCTTCCTTTCTATTTCTCTCTTTCCAGCTATGTCCTCCAAATTTTTATTTTGGTTCTTTAAACCAGTGATTTCCAACTCTTTAAGACTTTCCTGTGACATAGCCTCAACTATTCCTTGTTCACTAGATCCAGCCACATGAGGAGTGATCCTCAATTCTAGATCCTTTTCTTTCTCCTGCAACTTTCTTTCCATTTCTTCTAACTTTTCCTTCATGGATTTTTCACTTTATACTACCAAGGCCATGTCTTTTTGCCATTGATTTTCTTTATCAGCAAACTTCAATAATTTTGTTTGACAATCAATGAGCTGAGTATTCAGGTTCTCCTTTCCTTTTTCTGTCTCAACTAGTTCAGTACCCTGTATTAATTGGGTGGCAGGTATGCAGATCTTATTTTTCAATAACTGAATCTCTTTTTCTTTCTCGTTTAGAAACGTTTGGATAATAGCTCCCTTATTAGATTGGCCTCCAGTGTCCAGTAGCTCAGTTTGCAGCTTCTTTATCTAAGTTTGGTGGGCCTTATTTTCCACCTTTTCTTGCCTCAATTGGTTCTCAATTTTTCCTCTGAGGGTATGTATCTTGGATAATGCCAGAGTGATCTTCAACAAGTGAGTACACAAGATATCTCATTGCTACTTGTGCAGATGAATCATGTCAGGTATGGGTATATCATCCAGGTTCATTTTTACTTCAGCAACTCTTTTCTTGCTTGCCAAGGCCAAGTTCAGAGTGTTTTGGACATAATCCCTGACTGAAACCAAAGAAACATCTTGATTAGAAATATTTCTTACTTCGTAACATAATTTCAGAGTCTCTTGTGAAGTTATGTCTTTGATTCCTTTGTATTTATCCACTAACTCTACTCTGTTCTTTGACTAGGAGGAGGAATCAACAGGAGCACTATCTGCAAATGTATACTTTTTTACCTCATATGGAGGGCCTGATATCGTCATTTTCCTTTTACCTTTATCTACAGTGGTATCTAGGACAAGTTGTCCTTCAGTTTCAAACTTCTACTTTTTGGGAGTTTCAGCAATGTCCTCCTCATCGATATCCATTGCCTCCTGAAAATCTCTTTTATTCTTTACTTATGATTTACTGGCCAATGGAGTAATTCTCTCGGCTGCAGCAACCAAATTGGATATATCAGGTAATAAAGATACAACCTCTCCTATATGAGATCTTGGATCTTCATCTAAGTCAACAACCTTTGGGGCGTCCTTTGCGTAATTAGACCAGTTAGCAGCTTATGCCAATCGCACAACTTCTTCATGTTTATAAGGCTTTCTCTTTGGAGCCTTTCTCCTATTTGAGATAACCTGGTGAGGGTCATAGTTGATTGCAAGTTCTGTCTCAAATCCTAAATCTCTAAGTAAACCTTCCAGCATTGGCAAAGCACCCTTATTATTGATGGTGAATGGACCTACAGCCCAAGGGTATTTGATGTCAGTGGACTTCTTATATTTCAGGAAGTGTTCAATCTCTACGAACAGCTTTTGTCTGATGAACTCCATGGATAAAACTCTTGGAGTCAAGAAGGCTAGTAACATGTAAGGTGACTAAGTGAAACCATACAGTCTGATCATTGTTCCATATTCAGACAGGAACGAATCTCCCGTTCTCTTTTCTGTAGAATCTTGAAATAGATCCCACATCTTTGGAAGCATTCGAGGAAGCCTCTTTTGGAAAATGGCAACATAAATTTCTATCATGAGGAAGTTCATGAACTTGGTATAATCCCTATACATTTAATCTGTTAATACCATTTCTGGTAGCTGTAGATTATCCTTGTTGAAATAAAGGAACATATTTAATAGATATGACTGGAACCTGAAATTTTTGGTCTTGTGGAAGTTCATTAGCTGAGAATGAATATTCTCAGCTAAGAACTCATCAAATTTAATGCATGACACTTGTAATGACTGACTGGGTTCATCTGACTCAACAAGATAAGTGCTTAAAACGAAGAGAAGACTCATAAGGGTTTCGGGGATGCATTTATCTATGACTAGACCCAAAAATTGACATAACATGGTTACTACACACTTGGTTTCTTCGTTAAACAGGGCTGCATCGACTAGGAATGATGGGCAAAACGACTCATCTTCTCTCTTGCAACATCTCTTTAAAAAATTGCTTTCTCTCAATGGTGGACTCCTTAAAACATCAGAGTATACACTCTTCACTATAGTCTTTACCCTTTAAGGTAAACTCTTCAGGGATAGACAGGGTTTGCCTAACGACTGAGGAATTAACAGGACACAGAATGGTGGAGCGTCCAAGGTTCATTATGACTCTTTTTTACAGAGAATAGTTGTTTACACACCATTCCACAAATTCCGGGAAACCAAGGGTTTGTTCAGTAGCAAGAAGGTGAAAAAATGAATGATATATGTTATGAAGGTCTGTTCCCTGGTCCCTTAGCAAATTCAATTTCTGTTTCACAGATTCAATGGGTCTATTTAAAAGGATAAGGTCAAAAACATCAGCATTCCTATCCTCCAACAGTTCTTCTACTTTCTAAGCCCTGAGTTTCTATGTTTTCCATTTCAACCCTTTATACAACTTTCAGGGGGGACAAAAAGGAACTATCTAGTGTTTGACAAGTGGTTGATGGACGCCGTAGGAATTGGCTCCTTCTGTACTGTCTTTCGTCTTCTTCTACCGATGCAAGCAAATAAACTAATGTACAGTCTTTTATGATTTTTCATATTCTTAACTCTCTTGCATCTTTAGTGACTGAAAATTTTCTCATCCTTCCATTTATGCCCGATCTATTTTGCACCATTGATCTTCTGTGCTATTTTGATTTTGTTATTCTCCCTCAATTTTGTCGTTGCCATTAACTTCTATGCAGCTCGCATTCTGAAACTATATCTCAACCATCGATCTTGTCCTGGATCCTTTTTAACCGTCGATTTCATGTTTCCTTACTGATTCTGCGATTTGAAATGCACCTTCAGAGTGGGCATATTCTATTTGTGAAGAGGTTATAAGTTGTAGATCCTTACCTGATCAGATCTGGATAGTTCATCTAGTTATCCCTTTATCTGCTTTTCGCAAGCTCCATGTTCTTTTTCACCCTCGCATCTTTGCACCATCAAAAATATTTCATCCATGGATCTGAGGCTGTGTCGAATTTGGACCGTTCACTGGTGTGGCTCCTACCGAATTTCATGATCTGCATATTATATATCCTACATGCATGTTCCCATCATGAAATCCTACACGATATGAGATCTCCGCCTCTTTTTAATCCCCGTCATTTAATGTGCATGGCCCTATAGCATTTCGTGACGCCAAGGCAAACTATCCATCATGTGAGTTTTAGGGGGGGGGGTTTAAAAAATGCCCCCAAAAGTCAAATTCTCGGGACTTTTGAGGGGGGGGTTAAGGACATCCCCCAAATACGTTAAAAAAACGATGGGGGGATGGGGGGGGTTATCAAAACAGTCGCAAGACACCTTTAGGGGGGGTCTTTCTAAAAAAATTTGGGGGGGGCATAGCATAACCGTTGCAATCCACCTTTAGGGGGGGTCTTTCTAAACCCCCCCGAAAAGTCCTGAGAATTAGACTTTTGAGGGGGTTTTTTAAGGACTGCCCCCGAATACCTTGAAAAAAATTTGGGAGGGGGGGGTTAGAAAAACCTCCATGAGACACCTTTAGGGGGGTTATTTCTAAAACCCTCCCCAAAATTCCTCAAAATTATACTTTTGAGGGGGGGTTTTAAGGACCACCCTAAAATTATACCTTAAAACACTTTTAGGGTGGCTTTAGAAAAACCGTTTCAAGCCACCTTTAGGGGGGTATTTCTAAACCCCCCCCCACCCCCCAAAGTCCTGAGAATTAGACTTTTGAGGGGGGTTATTAAGGACCACCCCCAAATTATACCTTAAAACACT
>LPNX010835052.1:435862-468799 GCA_001517045.1 Pseudotsuga menziesii | reverse complement strand
CCCTTTTCATTCAACGTTGCACTGTCGTAGCTGGTTGTGGTTTATTTTAATTGATGTGCGGGTTTACATGATGCCGAATTAAAATGTGTCGGATAGCACAACATACCATCGGCAATTATCCCCATTGCCGAAACATACACAGCCAAATCGATGGTGGGGCTTTTGCCTTGAGCTCCTCACCCCGATTAATCACAATATATACATCATGCAAACGGGGTCAAAACCGGGGACGTGACATAAACAAAGAAAATGACCAATAAGATTGCCTAAATGCTCTAAAATCTCTTCCTTCTAAAGATAAGTGGGAATCCCAAGCATGATGGCCCAAACTTTTTGCATGTACATTCGCTCCCTACAAGAATCAAAATCCATATCCCGTGGTTTAAGCATTAAACATGAAGGCACCCACCTCTAATATTTTCTTATTATATCAAGAGAATCCTTCTTTGACCAAAAAGGATAAGTAAATCTACCCTCTAATAAGAATAAATAAGGTAGGAACATAATTTATGACCAAAACCCAAAAGTTCTTGAGCCATTTTCACATGAAAAGCAACATTCACAAATTTTCTGCAAAACCTTCCTACCAAAGCCACCTCTTTTAGAGCCAAAAATTCACTTACCTTGATATCTTCTCCTAAAATCATCGTCGCCTTGGGTTGTTTTGTTCTCATACACTTCTTTCTCAGCTTGTGTTGGTTCCCTAATGGGGGTAACACATGTATAATGAGAGAAAAGGGGTATTATAATACTTTTAGTGGGTTTTATAATGTTATTGTCTCAAAGACTCATCATAAGTTTAGGGTTTTGGCATGTATAAAAGTGTAATACCTCGGTCTTGACCCCATGCTATTAAATTGTACATGATGTATATATTGGATGAAAATCATGGCAAGGAGGTCAAATCCAAGGCCCTGCCATTGATTGGTATTTTTGTGTATAGGTGATCAAGGTTGATGCCTATGGTTCATTGTGTTGGTCAAGCACATAGCATTTTGATTATCATGTAAATACACACAATTTCATAAAATACCACAGCTAGTTATGGACTGCAAACATGAAAGAGATGGGGGCATGATTTCACAGAGGAACGGGGAGGGAGTTAACCAGACTGATTCCAGGTGAGGGATTGCGAGCCCAATCCTCACAAAACCCAGTCTAATTAGAGGAGAATCATTTGTTGATTTGTCATCCAAGTCACCCAGCGGACGCGAGATGGAATGAATCCTTTTGGATAGAAATTTCATGCACGCTAGATGATATTGAACAACTTGCTAGTTGAATCAGCAGAATTTTTGTGGGTAGTTGGATATGTGTCCCCACCAGATCAACGGTGGACTCGAAACTTGATGAGGCAGATTTCATTGAAATTTCGTGCACATGAAAAGTTTATTAAGTCGCGGTAGTTGAATCAATGGCGTCGTCGATCTCTTTGATGGTCAATCTCAGTCGTAGATTTGTTCAAAAGTTGCATGTTCATTAGCTCGTCCTCCCTTGTTTGTTCCTGGTACTCAGTCATTCAATTTTCTTGCAAGAAATTGGTTGAGGAAGTTAATGCCTTGGGTAGAGCAAGGCATGGCAGTCAATTTCATGACTGAGAAAGCCTGCAGTCTACAGAGGTTGTGTTCTTTCTTCTAATGCAAAGAAAACCAGAAATTGTGTGCCCAGTCTGTCAAACTAGACTTCATCTGAATGTTGTGGTGATTCCATTTGTTTCCAGGAATTTTGTAACTGGTGTGGACACCGCTTGTTCCTCTACCCTGTATGATGCAAGTGTAGAAAAAAAAACACAGCAGCATATCCTTTCCCTAGACAATCAATCTAATCAACATGAAACTAAATGCATACCTCAGATCTGACTATTCTTTGTCCTCGTTCCAAATTCCTTCTTGCAATATTGAGTATCTGCAAAAGAGATAAAAAGACAAAAACACGAGATGAGAGTATCATGATAAATTAATCATCTATGTTAGTTATCAAGGAGTCTAACAACATTTAACTGATATTAACACACATTAAATATGGGAAAGGGGAACACTTTTGTATTAATAATAAAAGAGAGTAAAGTTACAACCATAAATCCTTGATGTTGCTAGATTTATCCTCTACAATAGATCTACAATCCTTCACACTTACAACAAAATCTTCACACATAAACTCACTCTATCTTGCCTCTAAACCAGATCTCAGTCCAACAGCATAAGGGTGCTTTCTTTTGGCCTCTTCTTAGTCACTCCATGAAGGCTTCATTTATAGGCCAAATTACATGAGATTCACTTAGGAAATCGATAGGAGGTGATCCCAATGGGTGAGGAACGTGAATGCCACCTCTCCCTAGCTAGTAGGAACGAATTCCACGGAGGCTTTTGCAAGGAAGCTTCTAGAATCTTCTTTTTTTCATGTTTTAGGTTGATCGACGCACTTTGCTAGAAGTGAAACAATGTCGGCACTTTTTACTCACAAAGGAAAGGCGTCGATGACGCTTGCTACCAAAAGATAAAAATGAACCAACGCATTTTTCTCCACTGGACAGAGCACCGACGGTGCTCTGTCATAACTGAAAAATGGCATCAGTCATCCTAGGGTTGGAAAAAAGTCGCCAAAGGAATCTCAAGTTATGCTCTCTGAAGGGTCATCAAGCACTAGTGGATTTTTCAGGTGCAACAGAATTCCCCCCAAAGTATGAGGCTAGAAGAAAGTGATAGGTGAAATACTTTGCTAGACTTCAATCTAGTATCAGAGGAAATAAGAGATGAGCTTCACAACTGACATAAGACCAATAACTGACTTGTATGACCCAACCATGGTTGCAGACCAATACACTATAGATCCATGTTGATGACCATGTCATGGCTACCAATAATACACTATAGATACATGATCAAATGACATAGAGAGCAGAACATGCCTACAGAACATACAAAGTAGATCCATGTTATTCGAACCCAGTATGGACATAGCCACCAAACATACAATGTGGATCCATGTCATGACTCAAAATAATCTTCCATCACAACATGAGGATAGGAAATTATTTTGATGAAGCCTAATTGCTCAGGGTCTCCATTCCAATCCCCAACTGATATGATTCTAACCATGTGAATAGATTACTTGACTTCGAACATGGCAGAAACCACTTGATTACCAGTCATTTATGTAAATTGTTAACAAGTGCGAGGGAAATCACCATTAATGTCAATGATTCCCAAGGTATATCAGTACATTCTCCCAAGTGTGAATAGATGTTTTGAAGTTGAACACTTGATAAAACCTCTCAATCAGAGGTCATTGATAAAAACCTATTGTTGAAAGAGAGGAAACCTACCATTAAGGCATGCAGGCTTCAAGGTACTTGACTAGGTTTCTAAGTATAACTCCCAGATGATGTGATGAAGTCGACACGAATAGACTTGTCGAAGGAGGGCCGTGACGTTTCCCTCATCATCGACTCAAAACATGGAACAAAATGTGATTTTTGAAGTGATGAGACAACCTTGAAACTGACTCAGACATGACTGACTTTACAAGAAGGTAAAGTTACTGATGAGTTGAATTTCGGAAGTGACATCCTTTGAACAATTTGCAGCACAATACGTGACTTGGAAACATTGACTTGATGAGACTCAAACCAGGTGCAATGCAAGGAATATGATGAAGCATTCTTTTGATTGACTCAAAGTAGTCAGGTGACTCACGAAAGTGGATTGACTCAGAGACAAGCTGAATACCCAACTGTTCTGATATGCAAATGCAGACAGGTTCCATGTTCAAAGGTGGACTGTAAAGTGCCATAAATACAAATGAAAAACATTCCCCTTTCCTTTAATTTCCCCATCTTGAAGGATGAGTGCCTCTTTTCGTTTTAACGAGTTCAAAGAGGGTAACAAACACTCATTGTATCTCATCAAGTGATGATCCCATACTCACATGTTTTACAAACCTAATAAAGGAGGGGTCCGTTCCTAGATAGGGTCCTTCATCGTTTAATTTCATGAGTCCGATGAAAGTGTACTCAATATTGTTCATCTTTAGAGAGTCTGAATGAAGACAAAAGGAGACTCCAAAAGGGTCCTTTTTTGTAAATGTAGTCCCTAAGGCCTGAAAAAGTATAAAATAATGCCTCAAAGAAATCTTCTGGATGATATCAACCAAAGTGTTCCTTTTTTGTAAATATCCCTAATCAGTCCGAAAAAGAGATAATCTACCACTGACTAGTCGATCGTTCTAATACTTTTACAAGCATGAAGGTAATCAGTTCGTTTGGAAAAAAAATTTGTTTTTAAGGAGACTGAAAAGAGCTTAAATATAACTCCGTAACGAGTTCTCTTTTTCATAAGCCAATTTTTACGAGTCTGAAAAAGCAGCAAAAGTGGACTCGACACTCTTTTACTGGTTGTTTAACGAGCATGTGAAAAGTGTAAAAGACGCTCGGTACTTTTTCATTTCCACTCTAAGCATGAAAAAGACAAAAAGAGCTTAAATCATAGCCATGAGTTGTATAGATTTGACCTGGAAGCTTAAAAAAATATTAGAACCATTTTGACCATTTCCACAATAAAAGTATAGGAAACAAATAATAAAACCCATAATATTAAAGTAACTTTGGAATTAAAACAATTTTTAATTAAATAATAATAATAAAAGTCCAAAATTACTATAAATAGAAGCAAATAGTAAAACGTTTTTACCATTTGGAGAAAGTGGAGTTGGAGCAAAAGGAGCAAAACTTTGTTTGTTGATTCTGAGTGGTACGGTCTGCCATTTCTCGAGCCGCTTGGAACAGGTAAATGCCAAGGCCCTTCTCTTTCATTTCCATAGTGGCATTTTTGTTTTTTGACCGACAATTGGGGGTTTTCTGGGCATTTTTCAAGCCGAAAATGCATGCAAGGTGGCGCTATTTTTTTTCGTCAGAAAGGCGACAGCACTCTATTGCGTTGGGACAAGGGTGCTCTAGGTGCTCTGTCCACATCTGACAAGGGCGCCTATGGGAGGTGCTCTGCAATGTTGGGACAGAGGTGTCGTAGGTGCTCTATTCGCAGCCAGCAAAAGCACCGAGTGCTCTCTCTACACAAAAAAACAGCACCGCAGTTAGGGAAAATTCAAAAAACCTTAATTTCATCCTTTAAAAATTTGTTTTTTATGCTTCCCCCACTTGTAATGTGAGTTTTAATATGTATTCACACCATCTTGTAGGTGCAAGGAGTATTTTCTCCATGGTAATATGGAAGGAGCGTGAGCACGAAACGAACTATTTACAGGTTGTTAGTGATCCAGCCACTATAGAGGCCCTTCTGAACTATGGGTTGCTCAAATATTTCAGGGTGCCAAGCATGAGAGCCTATGTGTGTCTCTTGAAGTATATCATCGACATGTGGGATCTCGATCAGTAGCACTTTGTCATCAGGACCCATACACTAACCATTGATATCGAGGACATATATTTTCTGACTGGACTGTCTTGGAGAGGGAGACAAATGGTTCTATCCGGCCCACAGGGTGGTGATTTTTCCTTAGATGACATGATCGATAGATACTGTTCGTTAGGGACGCATGTCCAATCCAGGAAGCTCCCTATCAAACGGATAGTGGATTTTCCTTTGAGGGCAGTGGTTTATACCATCGAAAAAGTTATCGGGACTAGATCTGCTCACCTTACTACTAAAGCACACATGCTATATGCCCTAGAGTGTATGACACCTACAGTCTTCAACTGGTGCGAGGGCATGCTAGTCAGCTTGAACAATTAGTTGAACAAGAGAAAATTGGGGTAGCTCAAACAATTTGGCAATGGAGTTGTGATAGTGTCTTTCATCCTACAGAGCATGCCTCATATGCAACCTCGGGTGGCCGTGAGAAGGCTAGAAGTTGAGGTCCTAGGATGCTCAGATGGGTTTATGTCATGGCCTGTCACCGCGATGAGGGTTCTAAACTGGTATATGGATCCGCCTTCTTTCACTAGTTGAGGAACCAGTAACTCATGATCAAGGATTGTGCCTATGAGGGTGCAAACTTCCGTGAGGACCTAGAGCTTCCACTACCTGAGGGAGAGGAGTGGGATGAGCGAGGTAAGAAAGACGTTATAAATTGTGTTTTTAATTTTTTAATTTATTTGATTTTTATATTGTAATGTTGAGATAAGTGAAAATGATTTGTGCAGACATTAGACCTTCCCATCCAGCCTGAGCGTCGCCTATTGAGAGGTGGGTAGTAGTCATAGACATGGTGGTTCATCGCTCTGAGGCTAATGAGGATCTCAGATATATTGAGGAAAACCTGTAGCATTTGATTATAGGGATTCCCAATGCTACCAGCGTCAGACTGCATGAGTCTCAGCACTATTTTCTAGGCTACTCTGTAGAGTGGCTCAGGCCGTTATGTGCTACCATGAGCACCATCGTGATGACTAGTCCACAGAGACTTTCCACTTTTTTGTATATGTATTTACACTGAAAGCTTCGAAGCTTCATTTTTTGCCCTGTATATGTATATTTTGAACTATGACAGTCCTAAACTTTGGGGGCTCTGAAAACTCAATGTTTCAACCCATTTTTGTATCTTAGCTTCACAATTTATATATATATATGAAAACGTTATTTACAGATGTGTGTGCAAAAAAACGTGACGTGTGAATGTTTTCCTACTTATGAATTTAAATACATGTTTTTTATGTTATATGAACTTTAATTATGAGCAATGTACCAATCTAGGACAAAATTAGCCAGGGAATTTGCCACAACATTCAAATGTCTCAGAATCTGTTGATATGTGACATGCTCAAAAGACCTTTCTAAGAGCCTAACCCTTCGGAATGTATGAAGGAATAGAGGGTTTCAGACGATGTAGACTTGATTTAGTTGTTGAACAACTAGTTTTGAATCTAGGTAAACCCTAATATCCCTTACATCATTAGCAATGGATTCTGTCAACAATCCAATCACCACATCATACTCTGTGAGATTGTTGGTGGAGGGACCTAAACAAACACACCCTGAACTCACCAAATCACATGTAGAAGAGTACAGTACCCAAGCTTCCGATGCAAGATTTAGCGTGTAACGATTAGCATCATCTGTGAATCCAATAAAAGTGGTCATATGTCCATTAAACATAGGGCATACATAAGTAGTGTTTGCGAACAACACATCTTATATCACAAAAAAAACCACACTTTCAAATCAAGACACATAGCAATCTATAAACAGTATTTACAAAGAGCCTATGCTAGATGACCTAGGCATAATATCTTTTAAGGTAGATCCCGTTGCGGGGCTCTCCTAAGGGTATCCCATCATATTCCACTAATTCATACGCACCTTTTTTCCAAGACACGACTGATAATGTAAGGCCTGTGCCACATAGATTCAAATTTACCTACCCCCAACTTGTCATTTTTCTGGTCATAAGTGAAGAATAGATCTCCTTCATTGAAAGAGAGGGGTTTAACAAATCTGTCATATTGGGATTTCATCTGTCATTTGTGTGCTTCATTAGCTAAGGTAGCATCATGGTGAGTTTCATCAAGCTTATTCAAATATAGAAATCATTCTTCATCTATGGTGGTATTAGGCAAAAGTTCCACAATGAGCTTTAGGGAAGGAATTTCGCATTCTATCAGGAGAGTAGCCTCAAGTCCATACACCAATTGAAATGGTGTGAAACCAGTAGAGGTCTTTACAGTAGTCCTGTAATCCCAAAGTGCAGAAAATAGTTGCAAACACCAATTTGATTTGGCATGTCGTATCATTCATTGAAGCATAGTTTTAAAAACTTTATTGATCACTTCAACCTGACCATTAGCTTGAGGGTAGTAAGGCATAGAGTTATCATGTCAAAACATTAATTTCATACTCAATCTTGCCATCATTTTATTCTGGAAATGTGACCCATGGTCGGTCACAATGGCCCTAGGAATCCCGAACCTTACGATTATATGGTTAAATAAGAACAGCGCAACTATTTTCTGTCTTCGACATCTATGGGCATAGCCTCAACCCATTTATTAAAGTAGTCCATAGCCACAATAATGTAGTCATGCCACCGGCTGAGATAGGCCTACAATGAATGAAGTATATGCCCCATTTTGAAAAAGGGCCAACTGCTGTGACAGGATGGAGCGAAGCGGGATGGGTGCACTTCTTAGTTGTAAACATTTGGCAGGGGTGGCATTTCTTGACAGTTTCAATATAGTCTTTGAAAATCGAACACCATAAATACCCTGCATGCAAGATCCTCTGGGTAGAAGCCAACCCAGAGAGGTGACCGCCACAAGCTCCAATGTGGCAATCAATCAAGAGGATTTTACCTTCTTCGTGGGTGAGACAATGTCGTAATATAGAATCAATGCCATGGCAGTATAAGGTATAATTCAAAATGAGGTAATACTTAGCATGGTGGCAGATGCGGCGACGTTCATCGTGAGTGGCATTGGGCTGATATCGTTGAGTTTGGAGATAGAGAATAAAATCTCCATACCAAGGATCAGTCATGCTAATGAGAAACAAAAATTCATCTAGAAATGAATCAATGGGATCTTTTTCTTCAGTAACACAGGGAAGGTCACACATGAGCTCAGCAAAAACAAGTGACTTCTTCGAAGTGGTTTTATCAAATTCCAACTCAAACTCCTAGAGGATAACGATCTAGCATGAGTATTTGCCCCCAAGTACCTTTCGATTCGGGACATAATACATGGGGTTGGCATCTGCATAGACTATAGTGGTGCGGAGCAGGATGTAGTGACGAAACTTCTGGACCGCGATGACCATGGCCAGAACGAGTTTCTCCACATGCTAGTACTGGGTTTTAGAGTCAAGGAGACTCTTACTAGCATAGTAGATCACATGTTCTTGGTCATGTTTGTCAGCTTGAACTAGGACCATACCAATGGTCGACAAGGATGCAGCCACATACAGAGAATAATCCCTTGTATAATCAAGTGAATGCAACACGGGTGCATGTGTGAGACCATGTTTAAGATTGTTAAACGCATGTTGCGCTAAGTCATCCCAAACAAAAGGAGTGTCATTTTTTAATAGTCGCATGAATCCATGTGTCTTTTCTTCATAGTTAGAGATGAAACAACATAAAATATTTGCCTTCCCTTGCAAACTTTGGAGTTATGTTACATTAGTGGGAGTGGGTAGAGCCAAGATGGCTTCAATCTTTAAAGGGTCAATACGAATAATGTCCTTGGACACTATGAATCTAACCAGTCGACCAGTTTCGACACAGAAAACACATTTGTGGGGGTTCAAACGAATGGTGAAATGACGACATCTAAGAAAAATAGCTCTCAGATGATAGACATGAAGTTCCCGATGCTTAGAATGAGTAGGCAGGTCGTTGAGATAGGGCTCCACAACATGTTTGATATCATGAAAAGCATATGACATGACACATTGAAATGTAGTGCCAGCATTTTTCAAACCAAATGGGAGTTTGTGGTAGGCGAAGGTCCCCCATGGGCATATGAAAGTTGTCTTATGTTGATCTGAAGGGAGAATTTTGATCTGATTATAGCCGAAAAATCCATCCATGAATGAAAAAATGACACTTCCGGCATAGTTATTGATAATTTGATCGATTTAAGGGGTAGTGAAATTGTCTTTTGGACAAGCCCGATTCAAATCCCTAAAATCGATACAAACCCTAATAGTTCCCTATTTTTTGTTCACAGGGACTACATTGGACACCCATTCAGTCAAGGGCACGGGGTAAATGAAACCAACCCTAAGACGTTTTTCAACTTTCTCCTTAATGGTTGCTGCTTTTCGTGGATGTTCCTGACATAATTTTTGGCGAACTGACTTGGCACCAGGGTAGGTTTTAATCTCATGGGCAACAATGGAGGGATCAATCGCTAGCATCTCTTCGTAAGTCCAAGCAAAGACATCTCTAAATTCCTTGAACAAGTTCGTATATGATTGAACCTCTAAAGGTGAATAATTATGGCCTATCTGAATAATCTCTAAAACATTGGGTTTCGCTAAAAATTCCACCGAAATGGTTTTGGTAATATTGCATAAATTACCCTCAAATTCAACCCCGTAGATGAGGGTTGAGGATTGAGGGTCCGTGACTATCTTAGATGAAACCGCGGATGTGAATTGCTCTTCTACCATATGGAAAGGGGGAAGGAAAGAAGATCTATGGTGATAATCTTCCCAAAGCATCTCCTCTAGGGACATAACTTCCATGATGGATTCATGAGAGGGAAATGTATGCGAAATATAATCAAGAGATGGGGGGGTTGTCTAGCCAATATGGTAGGTGATATGGATCAGAGGCCACTAATAAATGGTCGTTTATGGTGGGTTCCCTGGTGGTTTGAATGGCATTATATACTTCCTCAAAAGGAGTAAGTGATGTTGGTTCAGCAAGAGACTTTCCTTTGTCTATGATAGAGGTAAAAATCATATTTATAGATGCAGTCTGCATGGAAGGAGGAGGATTTGATAAAGGAAAGACTCCCATGAGAGAAGATTCTTTAATGAGCTCTACTCCGATGTTCTGATATTGTGGGGTAGTCAGAAGTGGGACATTGTTTGCATCATTCGTAATAGCATTAGGTGTGGTGAAATCTAACTGATCTATCTTTACAATCCTTCCTTGGAATGGGAGCTGAACGATGCTACAGCTTGCATAGCATAAAACCTGTTGCGACCTAGGAGTAAGTTGTAATACAAAGGAGCATAAACGACTTCAATATGAATGGAAAATGATTTGCCCCCTAGTTTTACTTGGAGAGAGGGCAGCAATCCATATGGTTGAAATCCATGACCATCAAAGGCCTTGAGTGTAGTATGTGAATGATTAATCTCAGGAGAACCAATGGCTCTCCAACAAGATAGGTATATGACAGTAGTAGAAGCTCCCTCCTCCAAAACGGTACGATGGATAGTCTTCCCAATGGCCTTGGTAGACAATTGGAAATCCAACTAATATAAGAGCCTAGGTTTAAAGTCATCCAATTTGAAAGCAATGATATTGCTATTTTCAAGATCCATGGCTCCAAGTGCTGTTAGCAAATTTTTTCATTGTGTGGGACAAGTTTGGAGTACTTCTAGGGCCGACATAGCGCATGGTGCCTAGGCCAAATCTTCTACAATGTTATAGTATTGGGGGGCACATGCGTTAGGATTGATAACGGACTTACGAAGTGTACTCTTGGGTCGGAGAAAAATTGTATCAGGCATAGGTTTCTTGATATGAGGACCATTGCTTGGAGGGGGGTGGAAACTGGAGGTTTTTTAGATGGAACCTCATCAGTTTTCTTCCCTGGAGGGGGCCATAATTATGTGCTCTTGTATTTAGGTTAATTGTTTCACTCGACATTATTTTAACTTCATCAATGGATGAAGAAGGCATGTGCAAAGATTGATGATCAATTAATTGTTGTTGGGAGGGCAAAGGGTCCGTAAGAACTGTTGGGGTGGGTGAACTTTTCAAATTTTTGTTAATTTCCTCTCGACGAGGACATTCTTTGGTGAAATGATCACCTCCACATATTAGACAGGGGTACTTCACCTTTCTCTTATTTTTGGAATCGGCATCAGGATTTTGTGGTCTATTTCCTTCCTGTTGATTATTGGATTTTTTTTATTTGTTTTTACCTTTCTTTTTTCCTCCAGAAGATTCAATGGATTGAACTGCATGTACCTTGGTGGATGCAATAGGAGGGGGTGCAGTCTTGGGGGGTGGTGTTGGTTTACTTACCGGTGAGGTGGGTTCATTTTGTTTCTTAGTATATTTTGTCGTCATTTGAGTTTAAAATGAACCAAGGATGCCATCTGCAGGTGGTTCAGTTGTAGGTCTTGATGGATCTGTTGTGGGACGAGGTGCATGCAGGATTAAATCATACAGAGTACCTGACTGAGAATAAACCAAGTCTAAGTACTAAGCATGGCTAATAGCTTGCTCCTCCATAACAATGCCTCCCATGGCAACATCTCTAGCAATAGGGGGAAGTGAATATTTTGTGAACTAATCAGCAAGTAGCTGGTCAGGAATAGGAGCCTTGATTAACCTACGTCTTCGTCTCCATTCATGGATGTGATCATAGAGATGTGTTGAGGTAGTTTGTTGAAGCAAGGTTAACAGGTATGTACCTGTCTCATACCGGATTGGTAGTTGAAAATGAGTTAAAAATGCCATTGCTAAAGAATTAAAATCCCAGAAAGAGTGTTGTGGTAGCTCTATATACCATTTTGCAACAACGCCTGTGAGGGTTCTCTGAAATAGCCGTAGACAGATTGAACCGTCCATCAGAGAATTTGATGAACACCATAGATGAAAATTCATCACATGGTTCTTAGGGTCTTCACTGGGTTTGTCATCAAACTTTGGTATATTCGAAGGTAATTTGACCAGAATGGTTGTCTAGGAGGGATCGTGATGTATAGGATCATTAATCAATCTAGACAGATCTGGCAGATCTAATGTAGCCAGAAATGAAAATTGTTGATTGGGTTGAGGATATTGGTAATACTGGTATGGAATTTGAGGACCGGTAGGACCATAGGCAGATTGATAAATAGGGATAGATGATGCCTCTACAGCTGGTTGATTTGGTGATTGGTTACTAGAAGGTCCACCGGGGTTCTCACCTTTCCAACTCGTTCACAAAGTGGAAGCAGTCACCCCGATTGAATGTGAAATCTCGTCCTTAAAGATTGCTATTCATGTGTTACCTGATATGACTAAGCTGGAAGAACGTTTATTACATTTAGAACATCTAGATGAGCAGTGTAGAGATGCACTGACATTAAACGAGGCTCATAAAAATAGGGTAAAAAACCAATCCAATAAATCGGTCAAACCTCGGATTTTTTCTGAAGGGGAGCTTGTCTTGCTCCGGGATCAGGACAAAGATCTCCTAGGGGCAGGAAAATTTAGGTCTATGTGGTTAGGACCTTATGTCGTGTCAAAATTGTTGAAGAAAGGTGCGTATGAATTAATAGATTTCGAGGGGAATAAGCTGCGTGAGCCTAGAAATGGGCTCTACTTGAAAAAGTACTATGCTTAGGCTTAGCGCTTTTTCCTGTATTTTTATTGTATGTATTTTATGTACAATAGTTCATCGATTTGTGTTATTATACCATCTATTGGTTGTTGTAGATGTCTTCCGAGTGGTTCATAGGTTTCGTAGATGGCGCTAGTCACCACACTTGTAACCTGGTTTCAATTGCATGGGTCATCTACTCGCCCTTAAGACAGCTAGTTGCCTCTGGAGGTGCTTGCCTAGGTCTTGCTACCAATAATGTTGCCAAATACAGGGTTGTCAATGAGCTTTTATGGGATGCTTTGTCACGTGGTATCACTCAGCTGGAAGTCAGACTTGACTCTCAACTGGTGGTTTCCCAGCTCAATCGAGCTTATCAAGTGTGGAACCCTATTTTACTACATCAGTTTATGCAAGTTAGGTTATTGGAAAGAAATTTTGAGTTTATTACATTCAATCATATTCCAAGAAATCAAAAATCATTAACTGATGTGTATGCTAATTATATCTTGGATTAGCACTTAACACATTTTGCATAAAAATATACAACAAATACATTACAAAACACATATAAATAAAATCGGCAATATATATATGTGTGTGTGTGTGTGTGTGTGAATATATGTCCATATAGATAGGTCAAGTTTCTAATCCTCAGATCTAGCCATAACTGTATAATATACAAAAAATGGATCGAAGTCCATAAAATGCTCCTACGTCTAAACTTGACCACCCTAGTCATCATGTCCACCCTGGTCACCTAGACCACCCTGGTCCCCGTGATCATCCTGATCACCCTGCTCTCGGGCTTCTTTAGCTTCCTCAGCTACAGCAGCCTCAACAGCGTCAATGTACACAAGTACTGCTCTAGCTACCCACCTCATAAGGTGTATCCAGACAGGTGGTATACCAACCACTAGCTCCTGCATAGCAACAGGGATATGCTCAATACGTAAAGTAGGTACTCTTTGGGTAATCATGGCCAGCTTTCCCTCAAGAACCCTAATCAAACCATGGTCTTCTCCCGCCACAGGACGCACATACATACGTGAATTCCCAGCAGGGCGAACTGGTCCAATATCTACATTTTAACATTTTAAAGGATTAAAAACTCTTATACATATGTATATATATTTATGACTAAAATTCATAAAAATTTAAAAACTTGAAAACAAAAATACCTTACACTCCCCATGCTCCTCCATGAGGGAGGTCAAGGTCGGTGTCACCTAGAAAATCTATTCCAACATATGGAAATTGTTCCAGTGTTGGTACCTGTCGCTCCCACCATAAGTAGAAGCCGTCGTCATATACACTCTGAACCGATCCACCGCCTCCCTGGCAAAGGAATATTTCTCCCCACCTACTCAGTCTAGGCTGATGGGGAGAACGAACTGGTAGTGGTACTGCAGGACTCAAACCAGGCACCCTCTCAAAGAAAAAGGCCACCAATATGCTAGAATAACCAAATTTTTTCCATGTGCCTCTTTTACAGTCAGAGAGTTGCTTCCTCATTATTGGGATTACTCCCAAACACCAGTCATATAGGGCTCCCTATAGACAGTCCACTACAAGTCTCATTTGGTTTCGAGTTGCAAGGTGAAGTGATGATGACCTTGCAACCCTCACTATAGTACTCGCCAACACCTGTAATGGAAAGCTGTGAATATGAACAATAGGGATGCAGCTACCCCACTTTTGAGTACCTGAAGCATAGTATGTATCTATGTATTTTTGCACACTTAGAAGGTCACCGCCTCTACCGGTACCTTCTAAGTTAACCGGAGCTCCCCGTCATGACAAACCGGAGATAAAGTAGACATCTTCCGAGGTAATCTCTAGAAACTCACCTTATATGTCAAACATACCAAGATCATGATCCCAATAGTTTATCATAAACTTTAGTAGACGGACATTGGATCGCATAGGTAAGGTACAAAAGAATTTAAGCAACCCACGTTGCTGTAAAGCATTTACCGTGAGGGCATCCTGTAGAGCTTCTTGGTCCATGTCTTCATGCTCCCTCTCCCTCCACTCAAGCACCATGTTTCAATCTGATAATATTCCATTTATCAAACATGAAATTCATAGAAAAAAATTGTTTTTTAGCCCTAGATAGCTTTTTCCTACTTCGCGCAGTGTACGCGACTATCCTTTGGACAAGTCGTGTATTGTACACGACTTGCTTTCGGGAAACCCACGTACAGAACGCGTGTACGTGACTGTTGATAAACCATACCTGCATACACAATATGGCTGCCTTGAGGATGGTGGAAAACGTCAAATTTTAGCCAAAAATTGAAATTTGCTTGGATTAAATGAAAGAGCATGGAGTGTAGTTTTACCTGGCACTTGCGGTTTTGAGAATTGTCCACCGAGTTGTCCTCAACGAGCAATCAAAGGCAAAGGTAAAACTTGTCTATTTTGGGTAAAAATTCAAATGGTGAGTTTTTTATTTCTATTTTCATCTATTTATAGAAATATTATTTTAAAAGTGGGTTTTTACCTATAGTTCATATTTTTTATAAAAATCAAACTAATACCATGTCTTTTTCTTCAATGTGACAGGTCTAAGGTCATTTGAAGTTGTTTTTCGCTCATGTAGGATAGGATTTCGGTCACTCACGTGCATTTTTGCATTCACACCTAATCCATCTTAACCCTAGAATTACCACTTTGACCATGGACTATGGTATTTTAACCATTAGTACCTCGTTTATGCCATTGTTCTTCCGTGGATAGGACTTTCCTCACATGAGTATCCTCGAGTAGAACCCACTTATTGTATTTTGATACTCATGCTTCATTTGTCAATAGGTTCAGGGGAGTCTCCTTAGATATTTTTCACACCAAATTGAGCCTCATTTTGGTCTCTTTTTATAAGCTATCCTTTTATAAGACTCCCCACCCTTATGGAGTTTCTTTAGGCCCAGGTCTAACTCCTCAAAATAGACTTGACTGTCGAGTAAACTTGTCCATTCAGGCACATTAAGAATATGTGAATGGGCATCCACATTGATGGTAGGTTATCTCTTTCTCAGACCATGTGGAATAATACAAAAAAGGATCACTCTCTTTTCTACGGAATTGAGAAGAGTATTCTCAGGTATATTTTTATCACTTTTCCAGACCTGAGGGACTAAATTTACGAAAAAGGAACACCCGGTATGAGCTCAGTTTTCTCTTTTCCGTGCTCTGGACCCAAACATGAAAAAGATTCTGAGTGTACTTTATGTCTTTGTCATGGTAGTTAAACACCAAGAACAAAACATCGAGTTTATTGTTTTAAGCCCCATTCCTTGTACTCAAATGGATCTTTCTGAGTGATCTTGCTTTCCTTCACACTCATAAAACTCAAGCTATATGCTGCTCTCAAAGGAGCGTTGGGTAGGTTGTAATTTAACCTTTTTAAGACCTCCCTGACTAAGTACAAAAAAGGTCCGCCTTTTCTTCTACGGAAGTTAAGAGAGTTCTTATGTGGTATGTTTTACACTTTTTCGGCCTCAGGATACTAAATTGGACGAAAAAGGACCCCCCTGGAGTCTTCTTTGGAGTTTTCAGACTCTCTAAATATGAAAACACCAAGTGAGCATGTACTAGTTCGGGCTCATAAAATCCACGAATCAGTGACACTATCAAGCATTATTCCCTCTTCTCTTCAAGCTTGTCAAAAAATGAAGAGAGACTTGAGTTGAGTTTCCTTGACTTGTTAAAATTTAACAGGAAATATAAGGAAGAAGTTTTCTTTTGATTCTCAGTCGGTGGCAGCATGTCATCCTTGAACATAGCACTCTCTATATTTTCTGATACTCGTGTCTTAGTGTTCACTTTCAGTTCAGCTATCACTTTGAGTTTCTTACTCCTCCATTTGTCTGTTATACGTGGGGAATCTGATCATGTCTCCTACATGACAGATAAGTCTAGTTGTATTATCTATAAAGTTAAAATCTTACTTGGGTCATCTCTATGTCGTGCTCACTATTCAAGGACTTATCCCTACATCTGATTTTTATCCTGATCCCATCATTGTTCTACCTAATATTACTTGTGTCTATCCTCCTTTATCCAGTTCCTAGTCACTCTTGTGATCTGTTGGAGGATCTATTGCCTTCCTTATCATAGTTTGTTTTCTCGTCAACATTTCCTAACGACGAAGACCTAGAGTTTTGATGATCGTACCTCAGGATTCACTTTCATTATTGGTGAATTCCTTTGCTTCAGTTGTCAATTATCACCTATTGTTTGACAATCTGTTGAATCCTCTCCATGTTCGACTTCAACAACATCTATTCACATGGCCTAGATTGTACTGGTTCTTTTGGATTTTTGGCGAAGACCTTACGTTCATATCTATGATCTAAGTTACGCAAGACTATGTTGTGTTCACTTACATAGTTTCCAGATCTTTGAAGATTCATCATTATTGTATATTGTGGCTTCGATCCACCTTTGTTATAATATACATGGTCTTGAACCCATATCATATGATCTACTCAAATATTTTCAAGGAGCTACTGTTCGAGTATATTGAACATGGCATCCTCAGATATGACTTTGTATATGACATTACTATGTATTTGTTTCAGGTACTTCCTCTACTCCATTGGACCTATGAGTTCTCCAAGATAACGATTATAATGTATTTTGGCTATTGCTTCCCTCTGACCTCACACATTAGGGGGCATCTGTTATCAATCCAAATGGCACTTCTCCATCCAAGTGTCAACGTTCTTTATGTTGGTACAGAAAAGGACATATTAGGATTGAATTTTGCTAAAGCACTATAGATGGGCATGACTTGGGATGCATTTACCCTTAAACCAGCTTGCTATATAATTTTTCTAAGTGTTGAGTTGCGTACGTGACTATCTCCATTGCAAATCGCGTACTGTACGTGACTATCTGCATTGCAACCCGCATACATCAGCGTACGCGGGTTTCCTTTGAATATCTCGTGTGTCATACGTGTGTTGCCTATATCAATAGTCGCGTACACCTTAATTTGACCTTAAAAAATATAAAACATGATTAATTGAGATTAGTTGGGCCCTAATCCTTAACTATCCCAACTGTTTCAACCACCCCAACCTTTGAAATCACTCTATTTCCCAAAGTATAAATAGAGGCCTTAGGGAAGGTATTAATCACTCAATATTGGAGAGCAAAGTTATGTTGGTGGTATATCTTCAAAAGCATTGGAGCAGTAGAACTCAGAGTCCTTTGGTTGCAGAGGAGTCCTTGTCTCAGAAGCTGGGTTGTACTCTTATCTCATTCACTGATTGTTAATAAAGAGAATTCTTCTTCCAACATTGTGTTGAGTCTATTTCATGTATTGTGGTTAATGAATGTATTTGATTATATATTTTGATATATTGTTTATATAACCTCTTATATATACATGCATGAGATATTACTTGGAGAATTTTCTCTTTACAGGTGAAAGAGGTGCATCCCTGGAAGCTTTGGGGAGAAGAGGAGCGGGAGAAGATCAAGCTTGGATCAACTGTTGATAATCGGGTAAGTCAAGAATTTCTTCCTATTCCCTTTCCATTCTCTGGTAAAGTTGATTGTCTACAAGGTTAGTAGTAAGTTGGTAACCCCTGACCCTAGGTTACAAGGGTGCTTAATCCTAAACAACAACTGGACCACCCGAGGGAGGTGGGCCTGTAACCAGGAATATTTCACCTTCTGCGGACAGAAGTTGTTCCTCTGGTCTGAATGGTTCAGATCCAGAACAAATGAGTGAACGACAAAGGATGAAGACCTTCCCTGGATGTCATAGACACCTAGAATGTTGCTTCGATAGTAAACCTGTGTACTTGCAAATAGATCAAACATGCAAACACATCAAATCTACCAGAAAATCATCTACTTATCCATGTTAGTGACTAAGGAATCTAACAACATGTACATGTGAAATTAAAACAACAGTAATGTGGGACGAAAATCAGCTTTGCATTAAAGATGTATGGAGAAGCTTACAACCATTTCCTTAGTCTCGACAAGCATCTCCATAATCTCCAACTTTTCTCTCTATGCTCTCCAATGGCTTTGATTAAGTGGTCAATCCAACAGCATAACAATACCTCTATAGTTCTCCCCCTCAACTATGGACATGAGCTTGTATTTATAAGGCTCAATGGATAGGAATACTTGAGAGAATTGTGGATAAGGTGGCCCTAAGATCCTACCATGGGGGATCTCGAGCTCAACTGACTCACAATGATAGGGATAAGGGAGGACACGAGGCTCATGATCTAGAAGCCTTTAGAAACTTCTCTTTTCCCCATTTTACCCAAGGTACCGCTTTTCTTTTCTTATGACAGAGCAGTTTAGATGAGAAACACTTATGGACAAAAGACCATAGGTGGTGGCACCGCTTATGGAAAACATGATACAGGTGGTGCAAGCAAGGTACCGCTCATGGGCCACAGGTAAAGTGTGGTGCTGATTTTTTTCATTTAGAATTGACAAACAGAGTAGGTTTCCACTCTAAGAGCTGGGATTAAGGGAAAACATGGGAGTTAAGGGTCCTATCACATGATGGTGATAGGATTTAGGTATAACAGAATTCCCCCCAAAGCATGAGACTTAGAGGGATATGATAAGCGAGAGCTTTGAGAGAACAAGTTGTCACTTCGAGGTGAAAATGTCAGCTCGGTCGGAGAATGTCGTCCAATAGGCATCTATAGTACATCAATATTTTTTACTCATAGACACAAGTAACCAACTCATGGTTGTAGACCAATACAAGGCAGATCCATGGGAGGAATAAACAAGCATGGCTACTAGAATACAGCGTAGATCCATGTGATAGAGGACTCAAACTTGGACATAGCTACCAGACATACAACGTAGATCTATGCCATACAAACACAAATTTGAGCATAGCCATGACCATACAAATGTGGATCCATGCTAGATATAAAAAACTCCATCGCAACCTAGGGAAAGAAATGAGTGCTAAACAAATACCCAGGGTCTTCGTCTCGTCTTCCACAAAGTACGATTCTATCCATGTGATTACAATGATCTAAAGTCGAACATGGTAGAAAACACTTGATTATTGGTCAATGATGTGAACTGTTAACAAGTGCGAGGGAGATCACCATTGATGTCAATGATTCCCAAGGTACCCTAGTACAATCTACTAAGTGCGAATAGATGTCCTGATGTCAAACACCCAGTGGATTCTATTGATCAAAGGTCAATGATGTGAACCTATGTTAAGAGCGAGAGAATCTGTCACTAAGGCATACAGATCTCAAGGCACTAAGTTTTTGTTTCTAAGACTAATTCTTGGATGATGAGCTGATGTCGACGGGAATAGTCTCGTCAAAGGAGGGCCATGATGAGTCCCACATCGACGACACAAAACTCAGAACATAGTTCTAGAATGATGTGAATGTAGTAACCATGGGATTGACTCAAAAGTACTGACACAGAGGCTGTTTTGACTGTAGAGGTAAAAAATTCTTCAACTTCCCTTTGAACATCGGGCGGCGCGACAAAAGACTTGGCAGCATGACTAAACGGGACAAACACACAATGCGACAATGGACAATGCATTCTTTTGAAACACTCAAAGGAGTGGCATGACTCATGAAAGTGGATTTTCACAGAGATCAGTTGAATACCCAATTGACTGAAATGATATGCAGACAAGTACCATGTTCAAAGGTAACGACAAACTACTACCATTTATTTGAAAAATGATTCCCTTCCCATTTTCCCCATCATGGTTAATGAGTGCCTCTTTTTGGTTTTACGAGTTCAAAGAGGGTAACAAACACTTGGTATAGCTCGTCCGAAGACAAGTCCAAACTCATATGTTTTACGAACCTGAGAGAGGAGGGGTTCGTTCCCAAAAACGGGTCTCTCAATGTTTAATTTAACGAGTCCAATGAAACAAAACTTGGTATCGTTCATGTTTAGAGATTCTGAAAGACCACGGAAGAAGACTCCAAAGGGTCCTTTTTCATATGATTTAGTCTGTAAGGCCCGAAAAAGTATAAAATTATACCTTAGAGAACTCTTCCAGTCATGATTGGCTGGAGTGTTTATTTCTTGTAAATAGTCTATCCGAACTGAAAAAGAGATAACCTACCGTTGGAGAGATGACTCTTCAAATGCTTTAATGAGCGTGAAGAAGACAAGATCACTCGACAATATTTTTGTATTTAAGGAGCCTGAATAGATTTTAAAGAAGACTCCATTAGGTCTCTTTTCACAATGAGAGATTTTAGGAGCCTGAAAAGAATCAGAAATGGACTCGGACCTTTGATACTAAGTTTCGAGAGCGTTACCAAAGTGTCATAATAAATGCTCAACGAATTTTTCCATTTTATGGTAGTACGAAAAAGTCAAAAATGAACTCCCAAAACTTTAATGCTACTATTCTTCTATCCTGCAACGACTCAAAAACAAGTGTTAAATGCACCAATAATTGACATTAAGGGATTACGACTGATAAATTTTGAGTAATAGATGATTTTAAACCAAAACTATAGCATGTCAAACACAAAAAATGTGTATAAAAGTCATGTAAATAGTGAAAAATCAAAACTGTTTACTATTTACCCATAGTGGAGAGCATTTGGAGCACTTTCCTAGTCATATCTTCAGTTGCTGATATCGAGAGTTTCCACCGTCGGATTCGAGCGTCATCAGTTCCAGGTAATAGCCTAGACCCTACTCTTTCATCTTATGCCTTTAATTTTGAATTTTTATGGTGTTTTGGGCTTGTATGGAAAGCCCTAAAATCATGTAAGGGGGCACCACTCTTATCCCTTGCGGGATACGCGATACCCCGCTAGAACCGCGCCAAAAACAAAGCGCACATGCGGTGCCACCGCCTGTCTTCAACGAGGCACAGGCGGTATCGGCTGTGAAGATGTAAAACTAATCACACAAGCAAAACTAGATCATTTCATTTGATTTGAATGATTAAGAATGATTCTAATGGGTCTTGTGATTGTTTTTGGCAGGTTCTAGCTGATCAAAAATGGTCATATGGAAAGAGAGACAGCATGATAATGATGGCGCCTTCACCGAAATGAATCTGGGTTGCATAGCCGCATTAAGAGTATGTGGACTCCTAAAATTCTTCCGCACGCCCAGCATGGTAGAGGATTATGCATATGCAGGTACAGACTTCAGTGGAGACCTTGACTTACCGCTCCCACCTAGTGGACAGTGGGGTGACATCGGTAAGAAGCAAAAAACCCTAAAATGGAAATAGTGTTTTTATGTTTTTGATGTTTTATATTTTTTATGTTAAGTAACGAAATCTGTATATTTTCATGCAGACATTGGAGCAGCACGACCTGGGGGAGCTTCCCCATTGGATAGACAATTCGGGGCCCGTTTTGTACCGCAAGCTGACGATGTGACTGGGGAGTTAGAGGAAAACCTAGAGAGGTTGACCCTAGACATCCCTGATGCTTCCACTAATGACCTGCCTCTGAGGTATCAAAGACCTACAGCGGGAGTACCGGGTCGGTTTAGCAGACTGTTACGTAGAGTAGCCCGGGCAGTGATGTGCTACCACGACCATCACTAGACGATGTATGCATGGTATATCTACTGAAAGCTTATAGCTTCAGGATTTTGTATGGTGATTTTTACCTGAAAGGCTAAGTGCTTAGATGAGGTCTCGTGACCTATTTTTTGTAAACATATTCATATATATATATATATATATATATATACAGACTTTTACCTGGTGTTTATACATCTCAAATGGTGAATGTATTTTACATGAGTTTTATGTGTCTTTAATCGTTTATTTACAATGAATCATGTTTGATTTTAATGTCATGAATGGGAAATATGCCAATCTAGGATGTAATTATCTAATGAGTCAGCAACTACATTATGTTCCCTATGGATATGCCTATAGGTGGTAGTTTCAAATGGCCTTTCTAACAAGCGTACCCTCCAGAAAAGGCGAAGAAGTAAAGGATTCTTGATGATATAAACATGGTTTAGATGACAAACCACGAGTTGTGAGTCCATCAAGACTACCAAATTGCAAACATCCTGGGAGGCAGCTTCAATTAGAAGACCTATGACTACTCGATGCTCGGCGATGTTGTTGGTAGCGGGAAAAATACAAACCGCTCCTGAACTGACCAAATCATAAGCTGGGGAATAGAGAACCCAAGCAGCTGAGGAAAGATTCAAGGTGTGGTGGCAAGCACCATCAGCAAAGCCATAGAAATCCATCTACTCTGCATGACCAAAACATGGTATAAACAGATACAGACACTAAACTCAAAACCATATTAAAAATACTTAAAGCACACTGAAAGTAAAGCAATATACATATATACAAGATTCTATCCAAGAGAGATATAGGCGTAGTACCTCTTCAGGTACAACCCATTGTGAGGTTGACCTAAAGGGATTCCATCGTAATCTACGAGCTCGTAGGATCCTTTCTCTAAAACTTTAGAAATGACGAAAGGACTGTACCACATGGACTCGAACTTTCCTTTCCCTAATTTGTTATATCTCTGGTCGTAAGTCAAAACTAGGTCACCCTCATTAAAGGCACGAGGTTGGATGGATTTATCATATTGCGCCTTGACGTGTTTCTTATGTGCCTCATTATCCAAGGCAGCATCTCTCCTAGTTTCGTCAAGGTTATTCAAGTACAAAAATCTATCTTCCTCTACGGAAGTGTCTGGGATAAGTTCGATGGAAAGTTTCAAGGATGGAATCTGACATTGAATCGGTAAGATAACTTTGAGTCCATAGACAAGCTGGAAAGGTGTGAAACCAGTAGATGTTTTCACTGAAGTCCTGTAAGCCCAAATAGTGGAGAAAAGGATATGGTGCCAGTTGGATTTATGATCTCCAATCATCCGACGAAGCATAGTTTTCAAAACTTTGTTAATGGCCTCTACCTTACCATTAGCTTGCAGATAATATGGCATAGAGTTTTCATGATGAAAAACTAGCTTGGCACTTAGTTCCTCCATCATTTGATTACGAAAATGTGATCTGTGATCAGTAACAATGGACTGCGGGACTCCAAATCTAGCTATGACATGATTGAACAGGAAGAGAGCGGTAGTCTTACCATCTTCCACATATGTAGGCATGCACTCATCCCACTTTGTAAAATAGTCAACGACTATGATGATGTAACCATGCCCCCCGGATGAGGTAGGATTACAATGCATATAATCAATCCCCCATTTGGCAAATGGGCCAATGGCAATGATGGGTTGTAGCGGAGCTGTTGGGGCTCCGACCCTAAGGGTCCTTAGTTTTGGTAACTCCACGGTTTTTGTGGAAGCGTAAGCGGAGTTACGACCCAAAATAGTCTTAGGGATGTCACGGGTGGGTCGAAACCCCTTTTTGTAACTAACCCTTGGTACAAATCTAGGGTTAGGGTTTTGGGCACCCATGGTTTAAGGCCATGGTTTTGTAACAGTGCGCTATATAAATAGGCACTTATGTAAAGAAGTAGGGTTAGGTCTTTAATGATTATCTTACGAAGCTATTGTAATGAGAAGATAAGAGATTGTATAAGGGTTTTTGTAAGAAGGTTAAGTCCCAGCTGTGTGCGTGGACGACCTCTGCAGCTGTGTGCGCAGAGGGGTTTTTGGTGAAAAGGAAGATCTGTAGCTGTGTGCGCAGAGGCCTGCTACTGTGTGCGCGGCTTTGAGGACTGAAAGGATCTGCAGCTGAGTGCGCAGATCAGAGCTGTCTTTTTAGTTGTAAAGAGTTGAATACAATGCAGTTCTGTGGACGTAACCCCTACACTGGGGGTGAACCACGTTACATCTGGTGTTGTGGTTCATTTGTGTTGATTTGTTATTATATTTTATGCACTGCTAAGTAAATAACTGATAAAGTAAGATTGTTCTTAATAACTAGCTTCGCTGTGAATTCCCAGATACGGGCTGTGCAAGTAACTGTTTGTTTATCTAACCACCAAGCTACATATTTGATAATAGAAGCATTGTGTTAAGTGATTATTAATAGTTAAAGACTAAAGGTACAGTAATATTCTCTCTTCTGCTTGCAGAAACCTGATTCTGCGGCACCCCATAGCTGTTTTTGGTGAGACTGTAGCCTTTTCGCGGGCTGCTGCCGAAAGGGCCAACACTGTGGGTCTTTTGTTGGTGCGAAGTTAAAGGTAAAACCCGGGTCTGCCCAGTTAGCCCAACAGGAGCAGGATGAGTGTGATTTTTGGGATAAAAATGTTGACAAGGTGGGCATTTCTTAACAACCTCATGACAGTCTTTAAAGACTGAAGGCCAGAAATAGCCAACGCGAAGGGTTTTCTAGGATGTAGCCATCACAGATAAATGACCACCACATGCTCCAGAATGGCAATCATTCAACACATGTTCAGCTTCCTCATGGGTGAGGCATCGCCAGAGAATAGAATCAATCCCACGTCTATACAAGGTATCATTTAGGATGAGGTAGTATTTTGCGTGGTAACGGATACGGTAGTGATTGTCACGGGATAGATTTGGCTAAAATATTTTTGTTTGGAGATAAATAAGCAAATCTCCATCCCATGGATCAATAGTGCTTATCAGGAACAGGAATTCATCCAGAAATGAATCACTTGGATCAGATTCCATCGAAGCACAAGGAAGATCACACGTGAGCTCGGCAAAGATAAAGGATTTCTTTGATGTGGCTTTGGAAAATTCCAGATCAAACTCTTGTAGTATTACTATCCATTGGGAGTACTTGCCCCCGAGCACCTGACGATTCAAGATGTAATACATAGGGTTCTGGTCTACCAATACAGTGGTTGTGCGGAGCAAAATGTAGTGACGAATTTTTTGTACAGAAATGACCATGGCCAATGCTAACTTCTCCACATGTGAATATCAGGTTTTATAATCCATAAGATTCTTACTAGCATAGTAAATCACGTGCTACTGACCGTTGGGATTTTCCTGCATCAAACCCATAGTGATGGTAGTAGCAGAGGTAGCAATATACAAGAGAAAGTCCTTTGAATAATCTGGGGGGTGTATAACAGGTGAATGAGTCAGAGCATGTTTGAGATTATCAAAGGTGCGTTGGGCTTGGTCATCCCAGAAGAATGGAGTGTCCTTCTTAAGGAGACGTATATAACCATGCATTTTCTCTAAAAAATTGCACATGAAACAGTGGAGGAAGTTTGCCTTACCTTGCAAACTTTGGAGTTTGAGAAGATTGGTTGGGGCTGGTAGAGATAAAATGGCAACAATTTTCAAAGGGTCTATTCAGATGCCATCCTTAGAGACCACAAAACCTAAAAGAGGTCCCGTCTCAAAGCAGAAAACAAATTTATGCGGATTGAGTCGTATATTATAATGACGGCATCTCAGGAAAATATCTCTAAGATGACCAGGGTGGTCCTCCCGTCGATGTGAATGAGCAGGGAGGTCGTCAAGGTACGGTTAAACAATATGTTTAATATCATGAAATGCATAGGACATCTCACGCTGGAAAGTGGATCTAGCATTCTTTAAGCCAAAAGGTAACTTCCTATACACAAAGGTTCCCCATGGGAAAATGAATGTCATCTTGTGCTAATCGATGGGTAATATCTCAATCTGATTATAGCCAAAAAACCATCCATGAACGAGAAGATGACACTTCCAGCACAGTTGTCAATAATCTGATCGATATGTGGAGTAGGAAAGCTGTCCTTGGGACAAGCTTTATTCAAATCTCTAAAATCGATACAGACTCTAATGGTGCCCTGCCTTTTATTGACAGGGAAAAAGTTTGATACCCATTCCATCAGGGGTACGGGATAAATAAACCCAGCTTTGAGAAGTTTCTCTATCTTAGCTTTAATAGTTGCGGCCTTCCGTGGATGGACTTGCCTTAGTTTTTGCCTAACATGTTTAGCTGTGGGATAGGTTTTAATTTCATGGACCACAATGGATGGGTCTATCCCCATAATTTCTTCATAAGACCAGGCAAAAATATCATGGAATTCTTTGAAAAGTGCCTTGTATGCTTCAGATTCGTCTGCCGAGCAGTTATACCCAACATGAACATGCGCGATGGTACCAGGCTTGGCTGATATGTCAATCAGATTTGTCTAAGTAATGTTGCAAAGGTTTCCTTCAGAATCTGTGTCTTGCAACAATATAGGACTTTGAGGTGCATTGACAATATCAGTGGAAAACAAGGATCCAAATTCATGGTTAACCGAACTGGTGTTGGGGAGGAACAGGGATCTATGATGGTGATCCTCCCAAATGGACTCATTCATATTCATGATCTCCATAATGGACTCGTCGGAAGGAAAAGTCTCAGAGAGATAATCCAAAATAGGAAGAGATGGTTCTAACCAGTAAGGCAGGTGGTAAGGATCCGAAGCCACCAAATGAAGTTCATCGGTGTGATCATTGGAAAGGGTTGGAATGATGTTGTACATTTCTTCATGTAGACTCAACGAGGTGGACCCAACAATTTGTTTTTCCTTGGCCTCACAATCGAATGACACAATCATATTTACTGTCGCTATGTCTGTGTTAGGAGGAGTGGAAGAAAAAATCCCCATAAGGGATGAATCCTTCAACATGCCTACCTCAATCGACTGGTAAGGAGGAGGGGACTGGCCTAACATAGGGATGTTATTAGATGTAGAGGTAGTAACATCTGGCATATAGAAATCAAGCTGATCTATGGTAACAATTCTCCCTACATGTGGAAATTGGAGTGTTTGGAATACCATCGAAGCGATACCAGTCATGGCGTAAAACCAATTTCTTCCTAGAAGGAGGTTGTAATCCAACGGGGTGTCCACTACTTCTACTTGAATAGAAATAGTTTTGCCTCCAAGATCGACTGCAAGGGATGATATGAGACCGTGGGGCTAGAAACCTCATCCATCAAAGGCTTTCAGAGTCGTAGGTGATGTTACAAGCTCGGGAAAGCCGATAGCTTTCCAACAAGACAAGGACAAAACCGAAGTTGAAGCTCCTTCGTCTAAGACAGTCCTAAAGACTTTCTTTTCGACTAATTTCATGATGATTTGGAAAGCAAGTTTGTGAGTTAGTCTAGACTTATAGTTCTCGACATTGAAATGAATCAAATTAGAATTGTCCGGGACTAAAGCTCCTAACGCAGTTAACAAGTTTTTGCGTTGTGTAGGACAACTTTGGAGCACTTCCAAGGTAGACATTGCACATGGTGCCTGAGCGAGATCTTCAACTACATTATAAAATTGAGTAGCTCAAGAATTAGGATTAAAAACATCCTTCCTAAGAGTACTCTTGGGTGGACGCAAAATCATATCGAGAATAGGCTTCTCAATGGTTAGGGGGACAGTAGACGAGGATTCAGGAGAACCAGTAGAGGGAGCTTTCCCTGAAGAAGAATGGTCTCCTTTCTTATCTGCGGGTTTGTCATAATTCTGACTTTGTGTTTGCAAGCTAATGGTATCCGAGGACATCATATGAATTTCCTCTGACGAATTAGAGTTTCCCTTATTAGACATGTGGTATATCAGTTGTTGTTGAGAGGGAAAAGGATTCGTGAGAACTGCGAGTGTGGGATTTGTCTTCAAAAATTGGGTGATTTCGTCTCGGCGGGGACACTCTTTTGTGAAATGGTCACCTCTGCATAGTAGACATGGATATTTTTCTTTTCTTTTCCTTTTATTGTTATCATTGTTGGTTGGTTTTGGATTCTCCTGTTGATTTCTAGGTTTTTCATTTTTACTTTTACCCTTCTTTTTATTATTGCCTAAGGTTTGAATACTCTGAATAGAATTGACCTCGATGGAAACTTTGGGAGTTGAAGGAGTAGGGGTGGTAGTCTGGGGTTGCTTGGCAGGTTTTGCTGCTGACGAGGACTGGATTGAACCAAAAATCCCATCAACGGGGACTTCTACTGGTGGCTTTGCAGGATCGGTGCTTGGGCGAGGAGCTTGAGGAATCAAGTCATAGAAAGCTCCGGAATAGGAATAAACCAATTCCAAATACTGGGCTCGACTAATGGCTTTCTCTTTAGTAACGGCATCTCCCATAGCCACATCTCGAGCAATCGGAGGCAGCAAAGATTTGGTAAACCAATCAGCTAATAACTGATCTGAAATAGGAGCCTTAATAAGTCTTCTCCGCCTTCTCCACTCATGGATATGATCGGATATGTGGATGGAGGTGTTCTATCGCAAAGAAGTTAAGAGATCAGTACCCATTTCATAACGAATAGGAAGTTGAAAGTGCGTAAGAAATACAATTTCCAATGAGCCAAAATCCACAAACAAGTGTTGCGGAAGTTCAATGTACCATTTCGCAGCTGTACCACCCAAAGTTCACTGAAAGAGTCTTAAATGAACTAAATCATCCATAAGGGAGTTTGAAGAACACCACAGATGGAATGTCATGACATGGTTTTTTGGATCGTCTCCCTGCTTCCCATCAAACTTTGGAATGTTCGATGGTAACTTTACCGGAATGGGAGGCCATGAGGGGTTATGTCAAATGGGGTCATTAATCAACTTGGACAAATTAGGAAAGTCTAAAGTTGCTAGGAAAGGTAGCTGACAGTTACGTTGCACATACTGGTAATATTGATATGGCATATAATTACTAGTAGGGCCATAAGTATATCGATAGATAGGTTGTTATGAGGAAGAACTACCGAAAAATCCGCCCGCAGGGGGTTGATTTTCGGGATCAAGACTGTTAGGACCACTAGGGCCTCCGGGAGGAGGACCACCAAGACCACCAGGAGGTGGACCACCAGACCCTCTACGACCTCTAGGAGGTAAGCCTCCAGAGCCTACGGAAGCACTAGGAGGAGGGCCACCAGACCCTCCGGGACTGCTAGGAGGAAAACCTCCAAATCCTCTAAAACCACTAGGAGGAGGGCCACTAGGAGGGAAGCCACCAGGCCCCTCAGGACCACCAGGGCCATTAGGACCATAAGGAGGAAAGCCACCAGGCCCTCCAGGACCATGAGGCCCCCCAGGGGGAGGACCTCCATAAGGCAGTCCTCCGGCACCTCCCACAGTATGTATAGGTATCCCACCCATAACTGGAATGTAGGACCAGTTAGGTTGCCCCCATGACATGAAAGTATTACTAGGATATGGAATTCCAGCATAAGGCATTCCTATAGGGTTGGGTGAATAATTAATGTTTCCTATAGGTATTTGATTTGCTGTATAACCATAACTCCAAGAGGTTTGATTGGTTACAGGTTGTGCCCCCAAGCGCTCACTTGAACTAGATGGGGGGTTAACCACACTAGTGTGGGTGGGAGGGACATAAACTATAGATTGCTCTATACCAGAGGTCTATCCTTAACTAGGTACAATTTCGGTGCCAGAAAACGTAGGTCATGCCGAGGGTTTCCCCTCGACACTAGAAGGTAATGACGAAACAGGAATTGAAGGTTGAGCCCCAGGTGCGGAAGACCTAGGAGAATTGGGAACAGACATAATATGGGAGATGGTGGGGTTGGTAGTTTGACCTGGGTTGTGTGGAGTCACTATGCAATATATAATCGGTTCAATGGGTCTCATAGAATCGACAAGCGATCGATATCCCACAGGAACAGTTGTGGAACGTGATGGTGGTGTCCCCAATATGTCATCTATTTTCTTTTCAATATCCTGTGCATGGAAAATGGGTGTGTGGTAACATCTACGTTCTTCTTCATCTGGAGAAACTTCTTTAGAAAATTTTAAATGGGTGCCAAATGAGGCAATGGCTTGTCCTATAGAGGTATCCGAAAATGGAGCATTGGGACCATAATCTGGATGGGTAGTATCATCAACATGACCTTCTGTGGGAGAATGGAACGAAGTATTACCCCTAGAAGGTTGTTGGACCAAGGGAGGCAAGTGTGAAGGAAATGTTCCTCTTCTTTCTACAACCACATTATCTCCCACTTGGGAGGTGGTAGCAGCTCCTTGGTCGATAGCTTCCATTGGATTTTATCCTGAAACAGGAATAAAATCGGGTGGCAAGCCCCGTACTCTTCTGGACTGTCTTAGCTCAGCCAATTTGTACAGCTCCTATCTAACCTAGGGTCTCAAAAACTAGAAAACACACCAACAATTTCTCTACTCAAGCTATAGGTCAAACAAGCAAATAGTAAATGACATGAGAAGTTCATATAGTCAGGTCTCTCACCAGGATTGTCAAGAAGGTGCCACTCATGATATACCTCGAGGGTACGTGCATAGTAATCTCCCCAAATGTTGTTTTTGGTGTATGGCTCCAAGTAAGACAGCCAAAGGGATTTTCTCAGATGGATAAGGTATCCTAGTGGGGTCTCCCGATATACGCAAGGTACGTGGGAGCTCAAATCGGTAGTAGTGTTGTCTAATCCATAACCGTACACAAGGGGCCTTCCGATATACAATCGAGCACGTGAAGTACCTTTCTATATACCTTAAGGGTATGTGAAAGGTCGTTCGATATATCGACTATACGTGGAAGAACCGTGCGAGTCCTAGGATGTAATGCAGACGAGTAACGACAGCTCCTATGCTTAACGACACCCAAACACGTCTCTAACCTATCACTCAAATTGCTATGTAAATTTTAACCTATAACTACCCTTAATTTTAAAGTGGACGGTTAGGTGAATGCATGGAATTTTGACGAAAAAAGTAAAACCATGCAGTATGCATATGCAAATATTTCACTTTACCGTTCGTGGTATGCCTACCTACAGGAGGGAAAGAGAGTATTTTGTTTTGTTTTAAAACCAAAAATTTCCAAACAAAAATCTTGAACAAATAAAAATCAAAGACAAGAAACACTTTCCAAACTCATTTCTCTTTTCTAAAAGCAATCAAAAGGGGAAGAGTCTATTTTCCTAAAAGAAAAACAAGAAGCACATTGTATGCATGTGCACTCTATTTTCCATTTTTTCTTAAAACATAGATAGATCTAACTTAAAACTACAATATTTTTTATTTTGATGAGATAGTACTAATCCAAAAGAGACAAAGGAACATAGAGAACCTGAAAGCTTGTGAGGCCAATCAGAGATCCAATGTCTTATGCTCAATGATGATAATGACCTAATCTCAGTCAAAAAAAATCTTTTTAAACAAGCAAAAAGAATTCCTCTATGGAAACAAAAAATGAAATCAAGATGCTAATTAACTGTTTTTCTTTCAGTCTATATAACATAAATGAAAAGAGAGCTCACTAACACCTAAGCTTTCAAAAAAGAAATCCTTTCACAAACACACCCTACAAGCACGGAAGGAAATGAATGATCAACAAGCCTAGTCTAGCTTTTGAATTCTTCAATCAAACCAATCTTTTACCATAGAATTTCAAACCATAACCATTAGATTCTAACACACAAGCCTGACAGTGCAAGGTTGAAAGCACACAAACTCAAATTTTTTGCAAAAAATGAGAAAAAATTAGTCTTGGAACAAGGTCTACCTATCATCGCGCTGGAGGGGTCTTGACAGGGCAGGTTCTGGACGAGCACCGCTTCTGGATAACAGAACTCAAGCGGTGGCACCGCGTACTACTAACAAGTTTTAGGCGGTGGCACCGCTTCTCGCCAACAGCATATGAGCGGTTCCCTGTATAGATCCAAAACACAAAGCATAATGAAATATCAAGTCAGAAAAAGATCAGATCAAGGAAAAAATTGATGGATTGACAGTAAAAAAGAGCATAAAAATTCGAAATAATTTAGATCTAAAAGTTTCAAACCAAAATTCACTGAGTCGGATGGCAGATCTGACTAACGAGAGTTGGAAATGGAGCCTAGATTCGGACAAGAGTTCAAGAACTGAGGAAGATCAGATCAACTGATATATGCACTATTCCCCAGTGGAGTCGCTAGATTTGTAACCAGGAATATTTCACCTTCTGTGGATAGAAGTTGTTCCTCTGGTCTGAATGATTCAGATCCAGAACAAATGAGTGAATGACAATGGATGAAGACCTTCCCTGGATGTCATAGACACA
>LPNX010835052.1:401492-435618 GCA_001517045.1 Pseudotsuga menziesii | reverse complement strand
TGGAGAAGCTTACAACCATTGCCTTAGTGTTGACAAGCATCTCCATGAGACAAACACTTCATCCCCATAAGCTCCAACTTTGCTCTCTATGCTCTCCAATGGCTTGGACTAAGTGGACAATCCAACAGCATAACAATACCTCTATAGTTCTCCCCCTCAACTATGGACATGAGCTTGTATTTATAAGGCTCAATGGATAGGAATAGTTGAGATAATTGTGGATGAGGTGGCCCTAAGATCCTACCATGGGGGATCTCAAGCTCAACTGACCCGCAATGATATGGATAAGGGAGGACACGAGGCTCATGATCTAGAAGCCTCGAGAAACTTCTCTTTTTACCATTTTACCCAGGGTACCACTTTTATTTTCTTATTACAGAGCAGTTTAGATGAGAAACACTTATGGACAAAATACCATAGGCGGTGTCACTGCTTATGGAAAACATGATACAGGCAGTGCGAGCAAGGTACTGCTCATGGGCCATAGGTAAAGTGCGGTGCTGATTTTTTTCATGTAGAATTGACAAACAGAGTAGGTTTCCACTCTAAGTGCTGGGATTAAGGGCAAACATGGGAGTTAAGGGTATTATCACATGATGGTGACATGATTTAGGTATAACAGGTCCTCCAGGGAATGGGCCTCCAAGTGGTGGTGGTGGTCCTCCAGGAGGAGGTGGTGGTGGTGATCCTCTAGGTGGGGGTCCTCCAGGTGGTGCACCTCAATAAGGTGGTCCTCCACATGGTGATCCTCCGGGTGGTGGGCCTCTAGGTGGGGGTCCTCCAAATGGTGGCCCTCTAAGTGGTGGGCCTCCAGATGGTCCTCCAGATCCTCCAGGTCCTCCAAGTCCTCCTGGTCCTCTCAAGGGTCCTCCAGGTGGTGGGCCTCCGGGTGGACCACCATACCCTCCAACAGTGTTTACGAAAGATCCTCCATAAGATGGGACATTAGACCAATTCGATTGTCCCCAATGGACAAACACATTTCCAAGGTAGGGAATTCTGGGATAGACTGTTACCAACAGTGATGGTTGATAATCTTGGTGAACCCTAGGTGGTTGACTCCCAGGATAAGTATATCCCCAAGAAAGTGGAGTAACAGTAGGTTGGACCCATGAGGATCCTCCTTGACCAGCAGGAGGTGCAACCATAGTGGCATTAGGGGGAGGAATGTTTGCTACTGGTGGCACTATAGGTAAGTTCTGCCCCATACTAGAAACAGTCCCTCCGGTAGATGATGGAACTTATGCTGGGGAATGCCCCCCAAGGTGTAGAAGCTATCGGAGAAGCTGAAATGGATGGGGAGTTATGACTGGGAGAGGGGGTATGAACTAGATTCTTACTAGGAGTTGGGGTGTGAATAGGATTCTGAGTAACCAATTTTTGGGTCGGTGACTCTGGAAGAAGAGCTACTTGAGGTGGTGACAAGGCATGATAACCAGGTGGGGTTGTTCTTAAAGGACTGGGAAGAGGATAAATACTTCTCGTCCTTGAATTTTCTACATTTTTCAATTCTTCTACGTGTTTGTGCAAATGCTCGATAGACTCTTGGAAAAACTCTTCATTTGACGGAGCATTCTCAAGGCGTCTCCTCAAGGGGGAAAGTATAGATGGCTCTGGTTCAGTTGTAGTAGTTCCATAATCAGCAATAGCCACTCCTAGAGAGGTTCTCCAGAAAGGAGAATTTGGACCATATTCTGCTTCTACAGCTTCATCAAGTGGGTGGTTGAATGTCTAGTTTGATGAGCAGGCTTGACCCTCCGTCAGAAAATGAAAGGGTGGGTCAGCCACAAGAGAAAGTTGGACCAAAGGATTAACATAAACAGATAAATATTCTCTAGTTTCAGTAGCTACAATATTTTCTATTCGGGCATCAACAGAAGCTAGTTGTTCTATGGTTTCCCCTTCGTGTCCTTCCATGGTAGGAGGAGAGTCATGAGGTAAACCCTGCAATCTATGACAGCACCTCACAAATTGCTCAACCGTGGTGGTGGCACACACAAACAATCCTATGCAAGCTAAGGATACAAGGAAATTTAAATGATAGGATGGGCTGAAGATAGTCGGTCTCTCACCAGGATTGTCAAGTTGTCGCAACTTGCAATATACCGCAGGGTCCAACAGTGAAACGCAACAAGGAGGATTGAGAGTGTCCCTTTCCTGAACACTGATTACCTGGACAGCACGTGTGTAGTAGCTCCCCGAGTGTTGTTCTCAATGTATTGCTCCAACAAGATGACCAAAGGGATTTTCTTATATGGTTTGGGAATCCTTGTAGGGTCTCCCAATATACGCAAGGTACATGGGAGCTCAAATCAGTATTAGTGTTGTATAATGCACAATCATCCGAAAGGGGCCCTCTGATATACAATCGAGTACGTGAAGTACCTTTCGATATACCTCAAGGGTACGTGAAAGGTCGTTCTATATACCGATGGTACGTGGAGGAACTGCTCAGTCCCCGGTATGCAGTGCAGACATGTAACGACAGCTCCTATGTTTAAAGACGTTGGAACACATCTCTATCCTATCACTCAAATTTCTATAAAATTTTAGCTTAAAGCTCCCGTTTATTTCATCAGGATGGTTAATCAAAGTTTGTGAGGTGTATTTTTTCAAAATGCAAATTTTAATCTATATGTGATGCACTTCTTTTCTTCAATGAGAACTATCTAGATTAGGGAAGAGACCATTTGTTTTTCCTTCAAAAGCACACAAATTTGATGCTACTTTCACCAACTCAATACAATACCTAATAAGTAATTATTTAAAGAATTCTTCAAACAAAAACTTTTCACCAATAAGAACTCTAACTCTCTGAATTGAGGAAAGAAAATGAAGCCTCCAATGTTTATCAAAATTAAATCTACTCAATCACGCCAAAAAGTGTCTACTTGTCTAAACCACTCATGCAAGCCAAGAATAAAACTTTCCTATGCATAAACAAGACAAGGTAACTAGTTTATTTTTGTATTTTCAAATGTAACTTTGAACATAAAGGACATAAATCAGCTTAAAACAAACTAATTTAAGAGAGGCTACATATTTCCTTTTCAACATAAACTTTTTAGATAATGGACCACACTAATCAAGAAATCCAAAAGTGAATTTGCACACAATTCCATTTTCACTATGACTTCTTCACTAAAGAGGAAATAAAAGTTTTGCAACTAAGCTCACCAAGTGAAAATTAGGCTGTCAAAACCACTTAGACTCAGCAATCAAACACTCAAACAAGACACACCAAAAATTTTCAGAGAAACAAAAACATCAAAAAATCAAAATGTAAGCAGAAAGATGACCTACCCCGACGCAGAGAAGCAGGCTGCACCAGAGCATTGTAGGGGTATCAGCGCTTTTTATCCACTGCAACAGGGCGCCGACGGCACTCTGTGTCAACTGCAAAAAGGCACCGACGACACTAACTTCCAAGAGGCAATGACACTCTGTCAGATAAGGTTAAGTGCACCGGCAAATCTATGGATGGAAAAAGTAAAGGTCTGCACAAGAAACCAAAAAAATTGAATGAATTGGACTGACAGAAGTAAAATCAACTTCCAAATAGAGGCAATCAACAAAGCAGCAAGATGGATTACTCACCTTATCAATTGAAATGAGCTAAGGAAGAAAATTTAAATTCATAAGTGCAAAAGTTACCAATAGTTGTAGATCTAACTGGATCCGCTCTAGATATGACTGGATCTTCCCCAGATCTAACCGGATTAAGCTATCCCCAGTATGGTCGACAATTTTGTTTCAAGGAATTTTGCAACCAGTGCAGACACCACTTGTTCCTCTACCCTGTATGATGCAAGTGTAGAACAAAAGAAACATAGCAACATATCCTTTCCCTAGATAATCAATTTAATCAACATGTAACTAAACTCATACCTCATATCTGACTATTCTGTGTCCTCGTTCCAAAGTCCTTCTTGCAATATTCAGTATCTGCAAAAGAGATGAAAAGACAAAAACATGAGATGAGAGTATCATGGAAAATTAATCATCTATGTTAGTGATCAAGGATTCTAAGAACATTTAACTAATATTAACACACATTAAATATGGAAAGGGGAACACTTTTGTATTAATAATAAAAGAGAGTAAAGTTACAACCATAAAGCCTTGATGTTGCTACATTTATCCTCAACAACAGATATACAATCCTTCACACCTATAACAAACTCTTAACACATTAGCTCACTTTATCTTGCCTCTAAACCAGATCTCAGTCCAACAGCATAAGGGTGCTTTATTTTGGCCTCTTCTCACTCACTCCATGAAGGATTCATTTATAGGCCAATTTACATGAGATTCACTTGGGGAATGGATAGGAGGTGATCCCAACAAGTGAGGAAGTTGAATTCCACCTCTCCCTAGCTAGTAGGAACCAATTCCATGGAGGCTTTCGCAAGGAAGCTTCTAGAATCTTATTTTTTTCATCTTTTAGGTCGATCGGTGCACTTGGCTAGAGGCAAAATAGTGTCGATTCTTTTTACTCACAAAGGAAAGGCATCAACGATGCTACTGCCAAAAGACAAATAGGAGCCGACGCATTTTTCTCCACTTGACAAAGCACCGACGGCGCTCTGTCATAATTGACAAACGAAGTTGGTCATCCTAGGGTTGGAAAAAAGTCACCAAAGGAATCTCAAGCTATGCTCTCTGAAAGGTCATCAGGAACTAGTGGATTTTTCAGGTGCAACTCCATTCCATACTACCACTCTCGTATTCGATCCGTTCAATTGTGCATTGTTGTTCACTACCCTGAGTCGGGGAAGGTGGTTCTGCAACATTTCTCCTGTGTTACAAAGTGTATGAAACCCTGGTTGTGTGTACAGTGTTATCCTGAACTACATTGTGTTACAGAGTGGTATGCAAACCTGATACTCTGTATTACAGAGTAGATCTTGTGTTACTGTGTTTCTCTATGGTTTGTTGTGGTGTGCAACCTGTCTTGGGTCTGAACTGTATCAAGACTTACGATTGGAAGAGATGAGGAATGGGTTTGATAAACCTAGTGGAGATGAACCTCATGAAAAGATAAGAGTGGTTGGTGAATCTTCACTACACACCCTGAAGAGCACTGGAAGGGAAGCCATAGCCTGAGGGACTATGTAGCAGAGAAGGGGATGCTTCCTTGTGTTGAGGTGCAGGTAATGTGTATTCTAGGCTAGATAGATCTTGTGGAGGTGTCCCTATCTTTTGAATGAGCCACTAGCTTAGTCATTATACCTTTCCACTACCTTAGCAACCTGTGAAACCAATTGGATATTGGCTTGGCCGTGTCTTGTTGTGCATTTTGTCCTTCTAAGTAATCCTTGGCTAGACAACCTAAGAAATCCACTTTGAATAATGGCTTGGCTGAGTGCCTGATAAACCCATATGTTGGCTTGGATGGTCCTTATTGTGGAAGTTCACTTAACTGTGATTAGTCTAATTAACCAAACTGGTTCTTAGCTTGATTGTGTTCAGTCTGATAAACCCAACATTGTTTGGCTTAATTTCTTGCAGCCTGATAAACCCAACTTGGTGTCGGCTTGGTTGGACAATCTGATAAACCCAACTAGAGGTTGGATTGAGTGTCTATGTTTTGATTTGGTTGTGTGTGAGTCTGTTGTTACCTAGTTCCTTGTGGAAGCCATGCTCAACTCGGGGGTGGCAGTTGTGTTGAGAGATTGATGAATACAATTGGCCTGTGGTTGGGTGGAACGTTGCAGCCACATAGCTAGTTACGGGACACCTCCATCATCCAAGATAAGTATTCTCTGTTATTCTTATTTATGCAATGTAATTGCTTATGAATGACTATACTGGTTATGTAGGATGCTTAGGAATATGATGAATGCTTGTCAGTGTTTCAGTAGATTTGTTGTGATGAATGTTCTTGCATTTGCATTTGTTTATTCCTTGTATGTTTTAATTCATTTTTGCCTAAGTTCATAAGAGGCTAGAATCCTGTTATAGAGTCAGAATGCATCTGACTTAGCGTTTCTGCCCCTTGAAACAAGGAAGAATATGGGTTTTTTGTACCCCATGATTCGCCTGCAGAAGGCGGAGGATGGAAGCGGAAAAGTGCACAAAATTTCTAAGGCAAAGGTTAAGTTCTGATTCCCGAGTTCCACATCGGAGAGTGGAAAGGCAAAAGGCTAAAGGAGGAAACAAGGATAAAGGTTTCCATCATTTGATGGTTTTTCGATTCCCGAGTTTCGCATTGGAGGGAGGAAAGGTGGAATGTGGAAGGCGGAACCATGGATAGAGGACTCCATCGAAAGTTGTTCTTTCGACTTCCAAGTTTTGAGGGAGGAAGGGCAGAAGGTAGAAAGGTGGTCAAAGTATTCTGTTGAATGTTGATTCTTCGATTTTCGAGTTCCAGGCAGAAGGCATAAATGCAGAAGGCAGAAAGGAGGTCAAGGGATTCTGTCGAACGTTAGTTCTCAGATTTTTGAGTTCCAGGTGGAAGGTTAATCTTTCTATCATGTTTTGTGTTCTGAATTCTGAGTTCCATGGGGAGGACGGCAAAAGGCCGAAAGGACAGGTCCAGTGCCAAAAAGGTTTTTCTAGTAGCAAAAGGGATCTGTGAATGGCAAAAAGCTGTTAAAGTGATTTTTAAGCCTTAGAATAAATGTTGAAGAGTGTTTTAATGGCCATGCCCTTTGTTTCGAAAGAAGAACACGGTTCTTTAGCAAAAAAAATTATTTATCCACATTACGGGGTATGGGGACTATTGGCACAACCTCAACCAACAAACCCAGTCGACAGGGGTTCCCACAGTGTCGACACTCAACTCATCGTGATCTCCTTGAGCATCGGTCCAGACGAGTTTTACCCTGTCCAGCAACACCCACAGAGTGGATGAAGTCTCACCTGAGATGTTCAAGGGAGGGCTGACGGAACCAAGTTTCCGAAGAAAAGAAGAGGATTTATGGATATCGGAAATTCATTTGTCTATTTAGGTGAGCGCATAACCATTCATCATTCAGATCACATCATTCATTTATCACAGGAATAACCATGCTAATTGCGCAAACAGATCTAGACATATAACATCATTCATAAGCATTAAACATCACATCATAGATCCATGCCGCATACATTCACCATAGGATTGCAGGGAAAAAGACAGGAATAGACAAAAGTTTAGATCAACATATTTCTCATCATATTAGCTTTTGCGCAATCAACCACAAATTCAATAGACAACAATTCAACTGAGCCTTGAACTCTCAATTCTTACCCATCACTTAATACTTTACATTTACAATTCTTCTTCTATTTATAGGCTTGCGCCTTTACATTCATGGTCCACTTCTAAATAACTCCTAAATTATTTACCAACTAGTGACAAATATCTGCAAAATATGGTCCAAAAGTACAAAAAGTGACACAAAATATTCAAAAGTAGACTATATTCCGCCTTGTGCATTGTCTTCGTCTTTCGCGGTGTCTTCCGAGTTGGCGTAGCATCCGCAATGATGTGCAACTTACCCCAAACCCCTGCCAACATGGCCCCAACACAGTCTTGTGGCTCACCCTTGATCCACATCACATGGACATGGTGTACTGGTTGATTTTGATCTTGAAGTCTTCGCACTGCTAAGAAATTTTTGGTACCTGCATTTTCATTTTCTCAGCAAGGTCTTGACATGCAAGCAAATCCCATTTTAATGGATGCTCCACCATATTGGCATTTACTTCCTTCTTGTCGTCTTGCACACCCTGCAATGCAGAGACTGCTTTTACCAACAGTTGGGCTCCAATTTCCTGGAACTCATCGAGCCGGTCACTGCGTTCCGTTGTCACTCCTGTGCTTTTCCAACTTGTTGTTGTAGCTCCTTCAATTCTACGGACTGCATGATTGACATGAGTGCTGGCAAATTACTCAATGTTGTCTTCAACGTTTCCAATTGGTTCTCGATTTCCTACAACTACTTTGTAAGTTTCTCTAACGGTTCATCTTCAACAACACTGCCCCAAAATTGTGTCGGTGTTTCTGTGATCTTTTTAACCTCCTGCTCGATCTCTTTAAACTATGTCACTATCTCTTTGACGTCACTCTTTCGTTCTACAAGCTACTCTAGTGGTGTGTCTGGGTAAACCATAGCATTCAGCAGGTTGTTGTCCAACTAGAGTTGTGCAATGACTTCTCCAAGTCGATTGGCCTTGGTGAGTGCATCTAACTCTGCCATGCTTTCATGGATGTATTGGCAGGCATTTGTAATGTCCTCTTCTACCTACCCCTGACTAGTGAAGAGTTGTGCCTTATCAACAACAAGGCGGTCAGTTTATTTCTTCAGTTGCATTATCTCTTCTGCGGTCTTTGCCTTGATCTCCTCTTGTGCTTTCTTTAGTGCCGCAATTTCCTGCGCTTTGTCAATCGTCAACGTTGCCTTCTCATGGCGCAAGTCCTCTACTACTTTCCGCAGCATCTCCTCTTCTTCATGCGACCGCAGATACTTGTCGTTGATTTCCTTCTATCAATCGGCCAAATCCTGGTTGGCGACCTGCTGTATGTGCACTAAGGTCTGGGTGGACAACTTATTGATATCCACTGTGATGCTCTGCAGTTGTTGTAGTGAGGAGTTCACATATTTTTGTCCAGTGTCAATTGTAGTCGGAGGAACCTAAACATTCGTGTCTCGCGGCTCAGTGCTAATCGACACATAATCCTGCACAGCTGCACTTTTTGGTCCTCTTCGTGAAACAGAATTACATATAGAATCTAACTTGGTGCATACCTCAGCAAAACCTTCCTGGGTAGAATTCCACATCTCTTTTGTTGCAGTATCAGATGAGTCAATGACGGACTTAATAAGTCGTTGTAAGTGCACCTCAATAATGGATCTGGTACTACTACTCGCATCTTGTTCCATTCGCTTCTTCATCCTTATCTCCTTAAGGATACTTTGAACCTCAAGGTCTACAGGAGTTTCTGTTAATGATTCACCCTTGGAGTCATGGTGACTCTGCTGGTCGGCTCCTCTTACTGGATCAATGGGTGCATCTGTTGGTGGTCCTGTTGATACTTTGCTGGTGCTAACCAACTTTCTCCATGTTGTAGGTCAGTGATCTATCGTTGCCTTCAAATCCTCATCCATCACCTTATAATACATCGGTAACCACTACCTGTCTAGGCCGCAGCGAGCTTAGACATGAATGGTGTGTGGTCCTATGGTGAACCGAACAATCCTCCAATATTTAGTTGCAACCTCACTGGATAGTCAGGGAACTTTGACAGCTACAGCCTACAGTGCTTCCCAGTATATCCAAAAGTGGATCGTATAATCCTCTTGCCAACTGGGATCCTCTACCCACCACAAGTTTTGATACCATGCACCTTTGCACATGTTCATCGCTTCAACATCGATCCTTTGGTAGTCCTCAGGCTCCATCCAAGCCACTAATGCAATTAGGATCAATAGCCAGCTGTATGTGAAAGGCCATTCTCTGGCCTGAACTGCTACCACGTCATCGGTTAAGTGGTTCAGCAAGAAAAGGGACTAGTTCATTTGTACCCCTTCTGCGCATTGTTGGGCACACGCAATCACCCCTGAAGTGCATTGGATGGGGCGATTCTTATAGACGATCTTACTTGCTAGGATTCATGCGGCGATGCATATTGTCCTATCATTGATGCTATTAATTCGATACTCCATGATATTGCGCTGCAAGTCATACCTCTACTTCAACCGTGCAGCAATCCTTTTGTCATTATCCATGCTCTTGAAATATTGCGACGGGTCTGGCCCATCCTTTGGTTACCCCATGATCCCTGAAATCAAATTGACCATGATTGGGATTGGAGTGTCCAACCACAGTGTCCCTTCATGGAAACAAGCCAAAATTTGATTGACACAGGCATTTTCTTTGTTCAGCCACCCAAAATGCGGCATGTTGATTAGCCCTAGCAACCCCGCTTTATCTAACCCCTGCACCCATGGCTGCGGGATACGCACTATGGGAACTCATTTGACCAAAGGTAATGACTCATAGGGCTCATTTTCTACACCTTGTAACATCACAGATCATGATCCTCGCACTTCATCTTCATCAATGCTGGTATAATATCAGTGGTGCACACCATCCTTTTGGCAGCGATGGAATTTTTGGGTGATATTTCTGATTCTTTGTTAACCACGGAGGCTATGCACCAGGTCGGTCGGGAGCGATGTAACCTGAAATGTCCTTTATAGAGACCCCAGTGCGAACCATTGATTCTACAGTGCCAGAACTAGATGGCCACTTCTGGGTGGCTGCGTCTTCCTGCACCCTCACCGATGTCCGCTTTTGCATCTTTGTCGGTGCTAGGGAGCTCGGCTTCTGCCCCCGGCACTTCTTCATCGGGATGGAGGATGATCTGACCTGCATACTAGCAACTTCTTCGATGATGGTAACTAGTCTAATGTGCGAGTCCCTTTCACTAGAAATATCTACCATGTCGGTGTTACTCTGCATCCCACAACAATTTCCCACAGTCGTGAGACAATCTCACCTTCACTCTACAACTCTCACAATTCACTCGAGGGGACTGGAACTCAATTCTGCTTCAACACTCTTTGAAATTCAACTAAGCACAATGGTGCTTTCAACCTGCATCAAGCACCTTCTTATAGCATCTAGTCGATCCATTCTTCATCGTTACCAAATCAACTGCGGTCATCATGACCAAATCCTACATTAACTACCCAAATTCGTCGTTGATTATGTCAACCCAACGGTCGGATCCGCCATCAATACGCATCGCTTCAACAAGCACTGCTGGTTAACTGTCTTAACTGTGCTTCATTTATTGCTGATTTGACTATGTCGCAACCCTACAGCTGTCATGATAGAGATTCTTAACTGCGTTATTGGCTGTCTTACTTGCACATCCACTTCCTCCTGGTGCGCCCTTCCTCTAGATATTTTTTTTTTCATTGCGTAGTGCCTTAAGAACTATGTGATTCTAGCCCTGTCCTATAGGGCTTCAGGCAACTACCATTCACTAGTTGTGGCAGCATCACTCCATCTAATTGATGTAGTTAAACAGCACTCCTAGAAGTAATTGAATTAACAAGATATGGACCGAGCCAATGCATCTGTAACTTACCTAGATGCTTCAGGAACTTGCTGTCATATAGCAGCACCAAATCTCCTTGTTGAAACTGTTTGTTTTTTATATGGCGATCATGTCAAGCCTTTTGTCGATCCTTCTCGACGCGCTGATGGAACCCTGTGATAAAGTGGTCTTCTTCAAGTTGTATCAACTATGCCACCTGCTCTTCTAACGTTGCTTCATCATCCATGCCCGTTGTGACGGCAATGCGCAAATTGGCAACAATGTATACCATAGGCATGATTGCTTCTTGCCCATATACCAATTTGAACAGTGTTTTCCCCATCAATATCTTGCAAGTGGTGCGATATTCCCACAGCACTGCTGGAATCTTCAAATCCCAGTCCTTTTGGTTAGTGTTACATACCTTTGTAAGTGCATGCTCCAAGATTTTGTTGAATGCTTTTGCAGTCCCATTCGCCTGCACATGATATGGTGTACTTTTCTTATGTTGTATTGCAATTCTCCTGTCGATGCTCTTACTATGCAGTTGATAAAATGGATACCCTGGTCACTCATCAATATCCTTAGACATCTAAACCGCATCACGATGTTGTCAAACAGAAATCTTGCTAATGTCACAGTAATGCAATCCACAACCGGTGCAACCTCTGCCCATCGCGTCAAGTAGTATGTTGCTGTGATTGTGTACCACGCACCAGTTCTCTTCCCAGGTGGGTTGATTGGACCCACAAAATCCACAGTCCATTTATCAAAAGGTTGCAAAGTTACCTGGGGTACTAGTGGCATCTCATCCCACCATGATGGTTTTCCAGTGCATTGACAGACATCGCAACTCTGCGCATAATCTATCGCATCATTATGTAAAGTGGGCCACCAGAGCCCTGTGCGAAGCACCTTTCTTGCAGTAGAATGGCCCCTGTAGTGTCCCCCAGCAACTCCTACATGTGCTTCCTTCAGAATCTGCTCTTGTTCATGTGGTAGGACACATCGCCGTAAAATTTCATCTAGTCCAAGCTTATACAAGTGTCCAGCAATCAACTGAAAATCAGAAGCTTTAACCACCAACTGCTTCTTTTGACTTGTTGAAATTTCTTCTAGTGCATCTCTTGTCGCCAAAAACTGGATGATTTGATCATAATAGTCATCTGCCATGTCAATTCTAAATATTTGTGCATTAGGCAGTCCTTCTTCAATATTGGTAGGCTCCTCACCTGTGTCAATTCTGGACAAATGATCAAGGCCAGCATTCAAGTGACCTGGCTTCAGAATTATTTCAAAATCAAACTCTTGAAAGATAAGTATCCAATGGCATATCTTCCCACCCAACATAGGCTTATTGACCAGATACTTCAACGTAGAATGGTCAGTAAACATCTTGAAGAGATCGCCTAAAAGGTAATGCCCGAATTTTTGCAACGCATAGACCATCGCCAGACCTTCTCACACTGTGGTGGTGTAATTTTTCTCAGCAAATGACAACTTTCAACTAGCGAAAGCGATCGGTGATCCAGTTCTCCCTCACTTGGTTGCACGAGCATTAATCCTAGTGCAACAGAAGAGGTATCAACATGAACATGGAACTCCTTATTCCAATCTCGGAAGACAAGTATTGGCACCAAAGCCATCTTAGCCTTCAGCGTGTCGAAGCTACCTTGACATTTTAGACTCCATCCAAAGACAACATATTTCTTCAGTAGTTTCTCCATAGGGGCAGTAATCATAGCATATCCTCTAATGAATTTGTGATAATACCTAGTGTGTCCTAGCATCACCCTAAGCATATTCACATTTGTTGGTGGTGGCAAGCTCAAAATGAGCACTATCTTCACAGGATCAACCAATAATCCTTGCTTGCACACAATGTGACCCAACATTATCCCAAATGGTGTGCAAAAAATGCACTTCCTGGAGTTCATTGCGATCTGATGCTGTCGACACCTTTCTAGCATCAGTCGAAGGTTTGCTAAATGATCCTTGATACACTTCATAATGAAATATTTAAATGCTGCGACAACAACTCGAGAAAATATTGCAGACACATTCTTCAAACCAAAAGGCATCACTATGTATTGGAAGCATCCCCATTCGGTGACAAATGTCGTTTTACGTCGATCTTCCTTGGTGATTCTTATATGGTGATAACCAAAAAATCCATCTGTAAAAGAGTACATTTCCTGACCGCCTACTCCTTCAAGTACTTCATCTGTGAATGGTGTCAGAAATGGGTCATGCATAGAGGCATTGTTCAGTTTTCTGAGGTCGACACAGATCTGAACTTCACCAGTTTTCTTGTCTCAGACCACCATAGGAGTGATCCATTCTGATTCTTCTACAAGCTCAATGATTCCAGCATCCAGCATTCGGTCAAGTTCATCCTTGACTCTTTTTTTGTATCGCGGATTCAGGGGATATAGCCTATGTCTTACTGGTTTCGCATTTGGCTTTAATGGCATATTCATCTCACCTAGAACACCCAATATCCCCTTCATTTCTAATAACTTTGTTGGAAATAGATCTTGAAATTCATGCAACAGATATGTGATCTTTTTCATGGTCTCCTCATCCCAGCAGTCCCCAACACTTGCAAATTTTGGATTCTCTTCCGTCCCAATGTTAACTTTTCTAATATTTAGCTCCTAATTCATGGGATCGGTCAGTAAATATAGTGCTGCGACATCCCTACTCCCTTCTGTCTCCGGAATATTGATATTCCATAGCTCATCATCATCCTCAGGTTCGCCAGACACATTATAACATTCCATCACCGACTACATGTGGCAATACGCATGTGGATCCATAAGATATGCGACCGATACTACTTTTAATACCACATCCTAGATGATCTGAAGTGCATTATTAACTTCGGGATTGGCATACGGGAAACGAAATGTATGAGCAAAATAAACTGTTGGCTCCTCCCAAGTGGTTATTTCTCTGCGCAGCTTTTTTTTTTATACGTACTAGGATCTTGGCATTTCATCCAAGGTGTGAATAAAGGCATGGACCCATTCATCCTTTGGTCGTGATGCCCACAATGTTTGGCATTCCATCAAATGGTTTCTAGGTTCATTCCGTCCATCATACTTCCCAGTGTGATACACCTCTATGTTACCAAAGCGAACTGTCATCAACCATCGACACTGTGACCATCCCGTAATTGTCTTTTTATGAGTCACCCACCAGTGGGCTGGAGTAGCCTTCAGTGCTTCCTCCATTGCCAACAATCACTGCAGTTCTGAGACCTTCTCTTCAAACTCCATTAAAAATGCTGAAATTTCTAGTATCCCTTCATAAATTGGTAATTCAAAAATCTCAGTCACGACATGGCACAACAACTGCGTGATCAGACCACATTTCCTAAATGACACCTCATGTATGCAGTTTTGCCAGTTTTTCTAACGCATCGTCAGAATCGGAGGACGTAGAACTAGCGCTGCACCAACCGAGTTCTCCGTTAGCAGTTGGGTGGATATGATCTTCAGAGATGTTGTAAGCGTGATCCCAACCCCTGACAACTTCATCCTTTACTGGTTCAATATATCATCGTCCTTCATTGGGATCCATAGGCGTGATGACTCTAATGTCTTGGGTCTCAAATGTCATCATTTGCTTCTTAAATTTAATCACCGACGTACTATGATTGGCCCACCCAATCCCTAGCAGTGCAGGATAGGATCCTTCACCATTAACAACTTCAATCATGTCAAAATCAGCATAGGTCTTCATACCTTCAACATCTACGACCAGGTTAGACACCTGTCTGATTAGTTGTACCTTAGCCTGATTAGAGAAAGCGCAACTGCACAGGGGGCCAACCCAATGTCGTCCTCCCCATATTTTTCCATGTCTGCTTTGTTAGGATATTTACATCGGAACCCAGATCCAGAATGACCGAATCAACTTTATAGTCCCCAATCTGAATATTCATGGGCATCTCTTTGCCCATCTTTTTCTTGTGTAAAGATTTCACCGCAGAATCCTTTCATTCCTTACCCGGGTGGTGCAACAAATTTTCAATCTCGACTAGAGCATCAGAATCTCTTTCCAGTGATAAACAACTTTCAAAGAAATGTTGCAAGGTACCATGCTGCCGAGATGGTCCTACCTCCAGTGAAGAATCAAAAGCAGAGGGCATTTCATAGACAGGTGACTTACCAATATTTATTCTGATCACATCACGGGCTCCAAAAAATGTCTCCTTTTCTATTGCGATATCAAATGGCACCTTCTTTTGTCCAACCAATCAAACTTATGGGCGGGGCTCATCCTCTCCAGTCGTCGCACCTCCGCGAGTGACGATGGAAACATCAACATCCTCTGTTCTAGGCTCTACTGAGATCGTCGCAACTTTCGGCCCTTGATTCTAATTCATCGATGGATTCTGAGTCAGCGGTGGATTCTGGTTCATAGGTTTATTCACAGTCTAATTCTAAAGTAGAACTTAATTCTGAGCTTGGTTCTGCAACTGGTTCTGGTTTTGTAACTGATTTTGAGTCTGTAGCTGGTTCTGATTATGCAACTGAGGAACATTCCTGGCCTCCTATCTTGCAATTAGTTATGGGCAGTTTTTGACAGTATGATCGATCGTCGTGCAGTATGTACACAAGAACTACAAGTGTGGCAAGTCCCTCTGGTAATGCCCAAATACCCCACAATTGTAACACTGGAAAAATCCGTGACCTCGTCCTCCTCCTCTTCCAAATCCTCCTCCTCTTCCTTGAAATCCTCTGCAAAATCCTCCTTGCTGTAGATATTGCGGTTGAGCCATCTATTGTGGTGGGGGATTCGGTGACTGCTGAACATAGTGCGCTACTTGAACATACTGTGGCTGGGACTGATGTGTCATTATTTGATTGTACTGCGGCTGTAGTGCAAACTAAGTATATGGTTGTGGCTGCAATGGTATAAACTACATCTGTGGTGGTGGTGTATACTGCAGTTGTGGTTGAGAGCTTACCATCTAAGGCTGCAGCTTGGTTGTTGTACTATGCGATGATCTTCGCCCTTCACAAAGTATGAATCATATTTTATTTCCTGAAGCAGATCATATGCACAACAGTATTTATCTTCATGCCCCATCGATCGAAAAAATGAACAATATAGGTTGGATGGCTTTGACACTATCTTCTGCATGTAGCTACATTCTTCATGTCGGTGTCCATAGAATTGACATATGTGACAATATGGTACGTTGCCACAACTCAATGGGTTCAGCTCCCCGGATAGCAGGTAATTCTGAAAGTTAGGGCAAGTATCTTTGGTGTGTCCATCTACGTGAGAACGAGTGCACCAAAGATCTTCACAATTCTCTTTCCCTTTCTTAATGTCTTGCAACTGCAGCATCAAGTTCACCAGTTGTGCCTGAATTTAGTTCATACCAGCTGCATTCTCCCCCACAGGTGAAGCTTCCAACTTCATTGCGATCTCCAGAGCCTTACTCTGTTTCGCGATCTTCTGTTGCATCAGTGGTTGCCGGATATGAGGTACCAAGGCTGTGATAAACCATTCTTTATGCTGAACATCAATCATATCAAAACTGACTCTCACCATAAAGTCCTTAAATCTTTGATCGAAGTCCCAAACAGTCTCATTAGGAAATTGCTTAATCTCCTTTAACTCAGTAATGTATTGCACCTCAGATTCAGGTTTCTAGAATTCTTCGATCAGTCCCCTTCAAACTTCATCCAATTTTTTTGCAGGGGACCTCGTAGGAACCTATATAAATTTCATGCACCAATCTAGCACACGACCCCACAGAGTAGTTGCAAATTGGCCTTTCTTGACATCATCATCTGTGACTTGTCTAACAGTCCATACTGCCCCGTAGAGAAACCAATATTGCCCGGGATCATTGATCCCATTTCCATGAAACAAAGGTAACTTTGTGTCGTCGTGCGCCATCCTGGGCCTTCTTCCTGCAGACGCTGACCTACTACTAGAATGTTGTTGACACATTGGGAAAGTTGATGTGGAATTTGTGTTTCTCCCTAAGTTTGAAGTAATGCATGGAGGCATGGGTACGTTGCTGCTAGGGTTTGATCTTACTGTTGTCCTAGGCTTAGTCTGGGTCTAGTCGTCCTCTTTGTCGTTGTAGGGTCGCTTAGTCCCATGTGGTCATCCTTCACGGTCTTCCGCTTCGATCGCAGCAAGACCTTCCCCTGTCCTCTGCCTCTTCTCTTGTTGAAACCTTGCGCCTCCCCTCATACAACCACTTTCTTCCTCATCTTAGCTCACAGTCTCGTCGAAACTTGCACTCATCTACCCCTTACCTTTCCATTCGTTGCCCCCCTTTAGTCGTGGTATCCACCACCTCCGCACACTAGAGTTCTACTACTCTAGGTCCATCTTCAGTATACCCTTTTCGAATACAAGCATTTTAATTGACAATTGTAGAGACAATAAGAACCTACCTTTGGGTTCGTTGAAAAATTCCCATTCTACTTCGTTGTAGGACTTGGTAGTGTCAACTGCAACCTCAGTGATATATCCTTCTAGGATACTATCCATCCAGACCTCAACAACTCGCGATGCTTTGTTGTCAGTTTCTTGTAGCTCCTGGATCAATTCAGGGGTCCAGGATGTTGGTTCTCCTCCTTGGAAATTTGTCTTCTTGTATGTGAACTGCGCCAACCACTCGTAGAGTATGATGGGAAACTCACAAAAAAAACACTCGTGAGGATCGTCGTGTATGTATCTCGCCAACCACTTGTTTGTCGTCAGTCCAAGGTTCTGATTTTTTGCTTCAGCAAATTCTCGCAACTTTTGATCAAACCAATCTTGAATTTATGGTCACGTCGGATGCCACATATCCTCCTCTCAATCACAACAAGGTCTAGGCAACGGAACCATTTTTTGGCACAACCTCAACCAAGAAACCCAATCAACAGGGGTTCCCACTCTGTCGACACTCAACTCGTCACAATCTCCCTAAGCATCGACCCAGACATGTTTTACCCTGTCTAGCAACACCCATAGAGCGGATGAAGTCTCACCCGAGATGTTCAAGGGTGGGCTGACGAAACCAAGTTTCCACAGAAAATAAGAGGACTTATGGGCATCGACAATTCATTTGTCTATCTAGGCGATCGCATAACCATTCATCATTCAGATCCCATCATTCATTTATCACAGGAATAACCATGCTAATTTTGCAAATAGATCTAGATAGATAACATCATTCATAAGCATTAAACATTGCATCATAGATCCATGTCGCATACATTCACCATAGGATTGCAGAAAAAATATGGGAAGAGACAAAAGTTCAGATCAACATCTTTCTCATCATATTAGCTTCTACGCAATCAACCATAGATTCAACAGACAACAATTCAATTGAGCCTTGAAATCTCAATTCTTACCCATCACTTGATACTTTACATTTACAATTCTACTTCTATTTATAGGCTTGTGCCTTTACATTCATGGTCCACTTCTAACTAACTCCTAACTGATTTACCAACTAGTGACCAATATCCAGAAAATATGGTTCAAAAGTACAAAAAGTAACACAAAATATTCAAAAGTAGTCTATCTTTCACCTTTCGTGTTGTCTTTGTCTTGCACAGTGTCATACGAGTTGGCGCAGCATCCGTGATGCTACGCAACTTACCCCAAACCCCTACCAACAGGGAGGTCACATTATGGTATCAAAGTTGCTGGTTGCAGCACTAGGTTCTAAATGGGCCAAGTTGAACAGTTAACAGAGTTGTTGGATGCGACACTAGGGCCTATATGGGCCAAGTGAACAGTTGGTAAGTGTTTTTGAATTATGAGATTGTATAATAGTGTGTTTGATTAACACATTTTTGTAGATTCATAGTGTAGTTGGGAAAAGTTGGTTTTGGCGTGGCCATGAGAACCTACAACATGAATGATGAGTGGAGTCCGCTATGAACATGAGGAAGATGCCATGGCTAAAAATGTCTGAGTTGGAAATGTCAATACATAGTCTAATGGCAGAAGATATCAAGATACTCCCCCAGATATTTCAGCCACCATGACAATCCTAATTAAGGATCGGGAAGAGCAGCATCAGCTGAATGCATCCATGTTGCAAAGTTTGATAGACATCCAAAGGCAGATGAGCTTTGGGCGTCGTGCAATACATCCAGAAGGAAGTAAAAGTAGTGCCAGAAGGATAAAGAGATCTTCTAGTGGGTCATCTTACATTGAATTATCCTCTAGGGGTTCAAGCTCTTCATCTCACAGAGATAAGAGAAAGAGGCACTACAAAGACAACTCACGTGATGAATTCAAGAAGGCAAGGCCTCCGACCTTTAATGGTGAGAAAAACACTAATCAAGAACCTAAAGCTTGGCTTCTTGGGATGAAGAAATATTTCCAAGTCCATGACTATTCAGGAAATATGAAGGCTAGGATAGCCATCTTCAATCTGAATGACAGAGCATCTATATGGTGGGAGCACCTCGAGTAGGTGAAGAAGATCAATGATAGAAAGATCGTGTGGAAACAGTTCAAGAAGAGTTTCAAGTAGAAGTACCTCTCTGACAAGTACTATGATGACAAGATCAAAGAATTCCATGAGCTGAAATCAGGACAACGGACCATGGAAAAGTATGCAAACAACTTCTTGGAGCTGTTGAGGTATGTTAGATACATCAAGGATGATAAAGTGAAAATCCAGAGTTTTCTGAGTGGGATACCTCAAGCATACAGAGACATAATTGAGTTTTATGAACCTAGAACTCTGGAAGAAGAAATAAGGAAAGCTAAGTATTGCTATGAGCAAAGAAAAAGCAAACCTAATATCCATAAGGCTTGGAAGGACAAGAAGAAGGAAAAGTTTGACCAAAGGAAGAAAGGTTTCAAACCCTCTAACCTCTGAAATCGGAAAAAGAAGCCATCACAAGTTGTGACTAAGCCAGCCAGAGTGATGGGGGGAAAGCCAAGAGACCCAAGAGAGATCAGAGAACCACTCCAATGCTAGAGATGTGGAGGACCCCATCTGCATAGGAATTTTCCACTTGAGGATGGGTATGTAAGGCAATCTCACAACATTCAAAAAGCTGAAACTGTGGGTCAAGTGGCAAGGACTGTCCCTAGAATCTATGCAGTGTTGGAGGACCTCCCGGAAGATCATCAGTCAATTTTGGTTCAAGTTTCAAGTAAGATTGTTGAGAAATCTATTTATGTTTTGATTGACCTTGGATCTACTCACAGTTATTACTTCTAGAGTTGTTGAGATTTGTGCTTTTAAGAAGTTAAAGCATAACAAATCATGGTTAGTTCAGCTAGCCACTGGGACTAAGAGAAAAGTTAGTGAAGTGGTAGAAAAATGTCCATTATTCATGAATGGGCTAGACACTTGTGCAGATCTAAATGTCCTGCCACTTGGTTCCTATGATGTTCTCATTCGAGTGGATTGGTTGGAAGCTCACAGAGTGAAGCTTGATTGTTACAATAAGACTTTTGAGTGCATAGATGAAGAAAGAAACTTAAGGGTTGTAAGAGGCATTCCCAAGGTGATTTTGGTTAGGCAGAATTCAGCAATGAAGCTGAATAAGTTCTGTAGGAAAGGTTGCACATTGTATGCAGCCCATGTGTTGGAGGCAGCAGAGAATGAAGCTCCTAGGTTGATGGACTTTCATGTGTTGCAGGAATTCAGGGATGTTTTTCCTGATGAAATTCCAGTGATTCCTCCAAAGAGGGACATTGATTTCACAATCGAACTTGGGTCAGGAGCAGCACCAGTGTCCAAGACACCCTATAGGATGAGTACACCAGAAATGCTAGAGTTGAAGATGCAGATGCAAGAGTTGTTGGAAAATAAGTATGTCAAACCAAGTGTGTCTCCTTGGGGATCACCAATTCTCTTTGTGAAAAAGAGAGATGGTACACTCAGGTTGTGTATTGATTACAGACAGTTGAATAAAGTCACTGTAAAGAATAAATATACTTTACCTCGAATTGATGACCTTTTTCATCAAATGAGAGAAGAAAAGGTATTTTCCAATATTGACTTGAGGTCTGGTTACCATCAGGTAAGAATCAAGGATGAAGACATTCATAAGACAGCCTTCAGAACAAGGTATGGACATTATGAGTTTATAGTGGTTGCCATTTGGTCTCACAAATGCACCAGCTACATTTATGTGTCTCATGAATAGTGTTTTCAGCATGTATCTAGACAAGTTTGTTCTTGTTTTCCTTGATGACATTATAATTTATTCTAAGAATGAGGAAGAGCATGAAGAACATATGAGGCTGACCTTGAAATTGCTAAGGGAGCATAATTTGTATGCCAATTTGAGAAAATGTGACTTCTATAAAGATAGAATTCATTATTTGGGCCACATTATCTCAGATGAGGGCATATCTGTAGACCCTGAAAAGATTGAGGCCATTATGAATTGGCCTACCCCAAGAAATATGACATGTGTGAGATCTTTTATGGGACTTGCAGGATACTACAGGAGATTCATCGAAGGATTCTCCAAGGTTTCACATTCAATCACTTATTTTCAAAAGGAGGGGATAAATTTTGAATGTACACCAAGATGTGAAGAAAGCTTCCAGCAGTTGAAGCATCTTCTCACAAGTGCACCAGTTCTAAAAATTGCAGACCTAGAAAAAGATTTTGTGGTGTGTATTGATGCATGCGATCAAGGACATGGAGGATTTCTTATGCAAGACAACCACGTGGTATGTTATGAGTCAAGGAAGTTGAAGGATCATGAGAATAACTATGCCACTCATGATTTAGAACTTGCAGTCATAGTACATGCTCTCAAGATGTGGAGGCATTACTTAATGGGAGGGAAATTTCAGCTAAGGATAGACCATTGTGGTCTGAAATATTCGTTTGATCAGCGAACTCTAAATGCTAGGAAAGCTAGATGGTTGGAGTTTTTATGTGAATTTGATTTTGAGATCAAACACATAAAAGGAAAAGAGAATAAAGTAGTTGATGCACTCAACAGGAAGGTGCATGAAATGCATGTGGCATCTTTTAGTATTTTCCAATCATATTTGAGGCAACCTATTGTTAGTCATACTGCTAAAGATCAAATGTTTGTACAATAAAGGACAAATTGTAGCAGCAAAGGCCTGAGAAGAGGTATGAGGGATATAAATTGGAAGAAGATGGACTTCTTACTTATAAAAATGGAATTTATATTCCAAATGTAGCAAAGTTCAGGAGAATTTCTATGGATGAAATCCATCAAGCTCCATATTCTGGTCGCCCAGGATATCAGAAAACAATTGCTACAACCAGAAAGCATTATTTTTGGCCAGGAATGAAGAAGGACATTTCTAAGTATATTTCAAAATGCATGAAATGTCAGTAGGTGAAGGTTGAGCATCAACACCCAGCAGGTTTGTTGCAGCCTTTGCCAGTCCTAGAATGGAAATGGGAAGTTGTTTCCATGGATTTTATTACAGGATTTACAATGACTTGGAGACAACATGATTCCATCATGGTTGTGGTGGACAAGTTAACAAAGGAAGCACATTTTATACCTATCAAGTACACTTATAAGATAGATTCCATTACAAAAATCTTCATGCAGGAGATTTTCAGATTGCATGGATTGCCTAAGGCAATAGTCTCTGACAGGGATCCTAAGTTTACTTCCAATTTTTGGAAGGGTTTGTTTGTAGATTTGGGTACCAAGTTGAACTTCAACATTGCCTACCATCCTCACACTGATGGTCAGACAGAGAGAGTGAATCAAGTGTTGGAAGACATCCTTTACATGTATGTGATGGACAAACCATCCAAGTGGGAAGATTACTTACACTTGGTAGAGTTTGTTTATAATAAAGGACAACAAGAATCCTTGGGGATGAGTCCATATGAATCTTTGTATGGAAGGAGTTGTAGGACACCAGTGACATGGGATAGTCCAGTGAAAAGGATTGTTCTTGGTCCATAATTGCTTAAGGAAATGGAGCAGGAGGTGGCAAAGATCAGGCAAGAACCTGAAAGCAACCCAGGACGGATAGAAAAGATATCCAGACAAGCATAGAGTGGATAGAGAGTTTAGTGTTGGGGATCATTTTTACCTGAGACTGAGGGCAAGGAAGAGTTCCTTGAAGCTTGGAAGTTGTGTCAAGTTGTCACCTAGATACTGTGGGTCATTTGAAGTGCTTGAAAGAATAGGGCCAATTGCATATAGACTTGCATTTCCTGCTAGCACTAGAGCTCATAATGTTTTTCATATTTCTTTGCTTAAGAAATATGTACATGATCCTAACCATGTGATAAATTGGGATGTGAATCAAGTGAAACCTAAGGGAGAGTTCCAAACTGAGCCATTACGCATCCTTGACAAGAAGGTCACAGTGCTCCGGAATCGATCCGTTGGACAGGTGAAGGTGTAGTGGGAGCAATACGGTCCTGAAGAGTCTATGTGGGAGCTAGAGGATGCCATGCGATTAGCACATCCATTTTTGTTAAATTTAGCATAACACTGAGGGCGGTGCCAGTGTAGCATTTTCATTCAATTTTGTAAACCACTAAGAACAGTGTTGTTGTAAGGGGGAGGGGAATGTAATACCTCAGTTTTGACCCCATAGTATTAAATTGTACATGATGTATATATTGGATGAAAATGATGGCAAGGAGCTCAAGGCCAAGGCCCTTCCATTGATTGGTATTTTTGTGTATAGGTGATCAAGGTTAATGCCTATGGTTCATTGTGTTGGTCAAGCACAAAGCATTTTGAATATCATGTAAATACACACAATTTCAGAAAATACCACAACTAGCTATGAACTGCAAACGTCAAAGAGATGGGGGCATGATTTCACAGAGGAAGAGAGAGGGAGTTAACCAGACTGATGCCAGGTGAGGCATTGAGAGCCCAATCCTCACAAAACCCAGTCTAGTCAGCAAAGAATCCTTCACTTATTTGTTGTCCAAGTCACCCAGCAGACGCAAGACGGAATGAATCCTTTTGGATAGAAATTTCGCCCCCGTTATCTGATATTAAACAACTTGCTAGTTGAATCAGCGAAATTTTTGTGGGCCGTTGGATCTCTTTCCCCACTAGATCAATGGTGGACTCCAAACTTGATAAGGTGGATTTCATTGAAATTTCATGTACATGAAAATTTTATTAAGTCATGCTAGTTGAATCAATGAAATCGTTGTGCATTGCTGATCTGTTTGATGGTCGATCTCAACCGTAGAATTGTTCAAAAGTTACCCGTTTGTTAGCTCGTCCACCCTGGTTCATTTCTGGTACTCAGTCATTCAATTTTCTTGTAGGAAATTGGTTGAGGTAGTTAATGCCTTGGGTAGAGCAAGGCATGGAAGTCGATTTCATGAATGAACAAGCATGCAGTTTACAGAGGCTGTGTTCTTGCTTTTGAAGCAAGTAAACCCAGAAATTGTGTGCCCTGTCTGTCAACCCAGTATTCATCACATTGTGGTGATTCCATTCCATACTACCACTCTTGCATTCGATTTGATTGATTGTGCATTGTTGTTCACTACCCTGAGTCAGGGAAGGTGGTTCTATAGCGTTTCTCTTGTGTTACAGAGTGTATTAAACCCTAGTTATGTGTACAGTGTTATCCTGAACTACATTGTGTTACAAAATGGTCTGCAAACCTGATACTATGTGTTATAGAGTGGAGCCTATGTTACTGTGTTTCCCTGTGGTTTGATGTGATCTGCACCCTGGTTTGGGTCTGAACTATATGCAAGAATTAAGACTAGAAGAGAGGAGGAATGGGCTTGATAAACCTAGTGCAGAGAGGAACCTCATGAAAAGATAAGAGTGGCTAGTGAATATTCAGTGCACACCCTGAAGAACACTCGAAGGGAAGGCATAGCCTGAGGGGTTGTGTAGCAGAGCAGGGGATACTTCCTTGTGTTGGGGTGCAAGTAATGTGGATGAAAGGACAAATAGATATTGTGGAGGTGTCCCTAGCTCTTGAATGAGACACTAGCTTAGTCATTCTACCTTTCCACTGCCTTAGCAACCTGTGAAACCAATTGGATATTGGCTTGGTTGTGTCTTGTTGTGCATTTTTGTGAGTAATCCTTGGTTGGATAGCCTGAGAAACCCATTGTGAATGATGGCTTGGTTGAGTGCCTGACAAACCCATATGTTGGCTTGGATTTTCCTTATTGTGGAAGTTGGCTTGACTATGATTAGTCTGATAAACCCAACTAGTTGTTGGCTTTACTATGTTCAGTATGATAAACCCAGCAGTGTTTGGCTTAATTGCCTGCAGCCTGATAAACCCAACTTGGTGTTGGCTTGGCTGGACAGTCTAATAAACCCAACTAGAGGTTGGCTTGACTATGTGTGTTTTGATCTGGCTGTGTGTGAGTCTATTGTTTCCTAGTTCCTTCTAGAAGTCATGCCCAGATCGAGAGTGGCAGTTGTGTTGAGAGATTGATGAACACGACTGGCCTATGGTTGGGTGGAACGTTGCAGCCACATAACTAGTTGCAGGACAACTCAATCATCCAAGATAAGTATTCTCTATTATTATTATTTATGCAATGTAAATGCTTATGAATGACTATACTGGTTATGTAGGATGCTTAGCAATATGATAAATTGATTATGATGACTACTTGTTAGTGTTTCGGTAGAGTTAATGTGATGAATGTTCCTGCGTTTGCATTTGTTTATGCCTTATATGTTTTAATGCATTTTTTCCTAAGATCATAAGAGGTTGGAAGCCTGTTACAGAGTCAGAATGCATCTGACTTAGCATTTTCGCCCCTTGAAATCCACCTAAGAAAGGCGGAAGGCAAAAATTGGGAAAGAGTAGTTGAAACAAGGCAGAATGTGGGTTTTCCACACCCTGGGATCCATTTGCGGAAGGCGGAGGGTGGAAGCGAAAAAGTGCAGAAAAGTTCTAAGGCAAAGGTTAAGTTCTGATTCCCGAGTTCCACACTGGAGGGTGGAAAGGCGGAATGTGGAACGAGGAAACGAGGATAAAGGTTTCCATCATTTTATGGTTTTCTGATTCCCAAGTTCTGCACTGGAGGGCGAAAATGCGAAAGGAAAAACCATGGATAGAGGACTTCGTCGAGAATTGTTCTTCTGACTTCCGAGTTCTGAAGGCAGAAGGCGGAAGGGCAGAAGGAGAAAAGGCGAAAGGTGGTCAAAGGTTTTCATCGAACGTTGATTCTCCAATTTTTGAGATTCGAGTGGAAAGTGAAAAGGCGGAAAGGAGGTCACGGGATTCCGTCGAATGTTAGTTTTCTGATTTTTGAGTTCTGGGAGAAACGTGAAAAGTCAAAAAGGCAGAAGGGCAAAAAGTTAATGTTTATGTCATGTTTTGTGTTTTGAATTCCGAGTTCCACAGGGCGGAGGGCGGAAAGGACAGGTCCAGTGCGGAAAAGGTGTTTTCGGTCGCAGAAGGGATCTGTGAAGCGCATAGAGACTGTTATAGTGCTTTCTAAGCCTAAGAATGAATGTTGAAGAGTGTGTTAACGGCCATGCCCTATTTTTCGAAAGAGGAAAAAGGTTCTTTAGCAAAAAAAATTAATTTATCCACATTATGGGGTATGGGGACGTCACAAAAAGTGTTGCCTCGAGAAGAGAGCAAATACATTAAAGAATGACCAAGATGCTCAACTATTGTAAGCGAGGCTTAGGGTTTTAAGACTACGTGTAGTTAGAGTTTCAGTCATTTTCCTCCCTGCCTCTATGGTAGGGAGGGATTTTCAGATGGCCACTTTTTCATAATAAAATATATGGATCCATTTTATGTTATTTTCATGCATTATTATCTATATGTTTATCTTAATATTTTTACGAGAAATGTTTGTGCTTTCCAGTCATCTCTAGTTTCAATTTATGCAAGTAAATCTATAAATAAATGTAGATCCAATCCCATGCAGATCTGTGGAACTATTGGCTTAGAAAGTCAACAATTAGTGCACTAGTCGGGAAACCCCACCCTCCCTTAGGTGGAGTGGATGCAGCACTAAGGGTAGTGGAAGAACCTGGGTTGAAATTTTGATTTCCATAGATTTGTGGCGTCTAGGTCACTAAGTGGGCAAGACACCTTCATCTTGTGTTGCTTTTTTAAGGAGGGTCGCATGTTTTGGGTAGCCAAGAGTAGAACATGTATGTTGTAATTATCTGAGAAGTGAGTATTGGAAGCGATCACTTGCTCGTGTGGGGTTGGTAGTGTACGTAATGACCTCTATAGCTCAGAAGGATCGTGATTGTCTGTTTGCTTTGTAAAACTCATAAAATCCACAAGAGCATTTTCAAGAGAGGCACTAGGTTGTTGAATTAATGTTGGGCTAGGCATTCAACCTCCATTCATCATGATAGACTAAAGGAAAGGTAACAATGTGTCTACATTTATGCTTTGTGAAGAACGCCCAAAAAATCAAGCTACTCGGTGTTGAAGACATTGTTCTAGTGCAAGAGGGTGTGTAGATAACAACTGTCGGCATGGTCAAGAAGACCTATCCGTGTCAATATCTATGCCACCACATAAATTGAAAGCTACCCAGAAGGAAAGTTCACTCCTGGAGAACCCATTCTATACAGAACCTAGAGACCACGCGAGAGTTTTTTTTTACTTCGTAGAAGTACCTACTACATGGGAGATCCTATTACAAGAGAATGTTTTTATTGCATAAGGAAGTTAGACTGATGCCATACGAGTTCCCTTTATGTGCAAAGTATATTCTTTCTTGATCACTTGTACAAGTCTGCACGTTGCGCTCATAGGCTTAGTGCATGCATGGAAAGGTCATGTGCACCATCAAATATAATTTTGTGCAGTCGTGGCCCATTGCAAGGTAGATGGAAGAGCAACAAATTCCTACAAAAGCACCACAATGGAGATCAAATCAAGATGAGCTCCTTAAGGGTGCATGTATCCAAGTTGAGGAAGAAGAGGGAAGGATGAAAACATGTTGGCATAGTGTTCTATCATTTTGTGTAGCTACATGCATTGTTTACTCGATTATGGTTTGACATCAGGGTTGATTATGTCAAGTGGTGAGCCATGTCTATGTGGAGACTTCTAATTGTGAGTTTGTGCATTAGTAAAGATGCACTCCACCATGAGTCAAGCACATGAAGTGATTCAAGGCCTGAGCTGAACTCCTAGAGGTTTACACTAAATCATTGGGATATGCCATATAATTACTATCAAAGGATAGAGCAAACACGTATCAAGTACATGCCAATAGGCATAATAAAGTATATATGTACATGTGGATCAAGCACGAAGAGGTGCCTGGGTTGAATTGGGATGCGCAAAGCGCTTCGAGGACTTTCCATAAATTTTGTTTCTTTTGCTTAGGTTCTTCATTTTAATATGTGTGTTGTCTGGGTTTTAATGCCTGCGATAGAATTTTAAAGGTCGCCCATGAAGTAAAAATCCATTTGAGATACAAGTTGAGTTGGAAGCCCTATGTGGCTCATAAATTATAGTCAAAATTTTGAGATGAAAGTTATGAGTTGGGTTTAGGGGTGAGGTGGAATTACAACCCTGCGTAGCTTACATAAGTGCATTCAAGATGATATAGGCCGAAGCCATGAATCAATTTATTTTAGAGTCTTATTGATTCTAGGCCCTGTGTGGCTAGTGGTTAAGGGAATCAAGTTATATTTTATTGATATACGAGTCTCAAACCTGCATAGAAAAACTTTCTTAGATTCAGTAACTTGCTTTTCTCTATTTGAATCCTTGTGTGACAACATTATAAAGTATTTTTTTTTAATTGGAATTATGCAAAAGAATTACACATCGGTATATTATAATAATGACACACACCTATCGACAATTGGCCCTATTCACACCATTGTTAGTATTGCTTCCATGACTTCATAAGTACACTCTTGTTCAAAATACTTTATGCAACAAAAATAAGGCCCATGTTTTCAAAAAAGAAAGAAGACCTCTATTCAGAAAATGTAACAACAAATTGTGACCCTTATGCAGAGAAGTTTCCAGCAAAGAGGAAGTTGATATGTTAGATATTTAACGATGGTATACCTGAATGAGAGGCGTGAGGAGAAAAAGATGGGGAAGAAGAATTACGTTGTTGGTCTGCAGATGATTAGAGTAAGCTACAAGAGCCTCGCATTCATTGTCAGTTCCTATCGACTTGGAGGTTACCCTAAATGGATTCATGACACTTTGATAAGATGGACTGATGGCAGTAGGGACATGTTGTCAAGAGTAGATAGATGTAGAGAATATGCCGCCCACATTTTCCTAGAGGTTGCAGCACATAGAGGTGAGGACGAGGTTATAAAGTAGTGCCAAAAGGGAGCATCTTGTAGAAGTACCAATAACAAATATGCAGAGCAACATATAGGCAAAAGATGGGGTGCAATTGAGAGTTGAAACTGGTATAAGGAGTTCATTGATTTGGGGATTATTCATATATGCTTGTATCGAGGACGAGACAATGGTTTGTGTTGGGGACCTATTGGTGCCCTAGTAGGGGTAACACATGTATGATGAGGGAAAAGGGGTATTAGAATACTTTTAAGGGGTTTTATAATGTTAATGACTCAAAGTCTCATCCTAGGTTTACGGTTTGGGAATGGATAAAAGGTTTGTGTTGTACATGACATTTCACCCTTGTAACCTAGGGTCTAGGGTTACCAACTTACTACTAGACTTGCAGAAAATCAAATTTTAAAAAAATTGGAATGAGAATAGGAAGATATCTTGGCTTACCCAGCTTATGACGGTTGATCTAAGCTTGGTCTTCTCTCGCTCCAATATTCTCCCAAGCTTCTAGGGATGCTTCTCTTCACCTGCAAAGAGCCAATTCGTCAAGCAATATCTCATACATATATAAATCAAAGGTTATATGAAAAGCATGATAATAACATCATTGAACATATTCGTTAAACCAATATACATGAGATAAACACAATCCAAGATTGGAAGAAGAATTCTCTTTATTAACAAAAGGTGAATAGGTAAGAATACAACCCGGCTTCTGACACAAGGTCTCCTCTGCAACTGAGGACTCTAAGTTCTGCTGCTCCAAGAATTTGAAGATATACCACCAGCATAACTTTGCTCTCCAAAAATTGATTGATTAGCCCCACCCCAAGGCCTCTATTTATAATTTGGGAAATAGAGTGGTTTCGAAGGTTGGGATGGTTGAGACAGTTGGGATAGTTATGGATTAGCGCCCAACTAATATCATCTAATCCTAATTTATATTTTTTAATGTCGAATTAAGGTATAAGTGGGTATTAATATAGGCAACTCGTGTATGACACACGTGTTCCTCAAAGGGAACTCGCGTATGCAAGGTATACGCAGGTTGCAATGCACATAATCGCGTATGATACGCGAGTTGCAATGCACATAATCGCGTATGATACGCGAGTTGCAATGCACATAGTCGCATATGCATACCAAAACTTAGAATAAAAATATATAAAGCTGGCCTAAAGATAATGCATCAAAGGTCATGCACATCTATAGTGTTTTGGCCACTTCAATCCAAATTGTCCTTTTATGTACCGACATGGTGAATGTCAGCACTGGAACAGAGAAGTGCCATTTTGGCTGATAACAGATGCTCCCAAATGTGTGAGGTTAGAGGGAAGTGATGGCCGAAATACATTACAATATTAGTCTTGGAGAACTCAAAAGTCTAAGGAAGCAGAGGAAGTACCTGAAACAAATACATATCAATGTCATATACAAAATCATATCTGAGGATGCCATGTTCAATATATTGGTACACTAGCTCATTTACAATATCAGATTACATCATATGATATGGGTACAAGACCAGGTATATTACAAATGTGGATCGAAGCCACAATATACAATGACGAGTCTTCAAAATCTGGAAGCTATGTAAGGTGAACACAATACAATCTTGCACAACTTAGGTTATAGGTGTGAACCCAGGGTCTTTGTCAAAATCCAAAGGAACCAGTACAATCCAGGCCATGTGAATAGATGTGTTGAAGTCGAACATGGAAAGGATTCAACAAATTGTCAATCAATAGGTGAAACTGACAACTAAAGCAAAGGATTTCACCAATGATGAAAGTGAATCCTAAGGTACCATTGTCAAAACTCTAGGTCTTCGTCTTCAGGAAGTGCTGATGAGAAACCATGTTGTGGTGAGGAAGGCAGTAGATCCTCCAAAGGATCACAAGAGTGATTAGAAACTGGATAAGGGAAGGCAAACACAAGTAATAGTTAGATAGGATAATGATGGAATCAGGATAATAAGCAGAAACAGGGATAAATCCTTGAACAGTGAGCACGACACAGGGATGACCCAAGGAAGCTTTTAACTTTGTAGATAGGACAACTAGACTTATCTATCATGTAGGAGACATGATCAGATTCCCCATGTATAAAGGACAACTGGAAGAGTAAGAAAACTTAAAGTGATAGCTTAAAGTGATAGCTTAAACTGAAAGTGTACACTGAGACATGAGTATCGAAAAGTTCAGAGAGTGCTATGTTCAAGGAGGACATGCTGCCACCGTTTGTAACCCAAAAAGAAAACTTTTTCCTTATCTTTCCTGTTAAATTTTAATGAGTCCAGGAAAGTCAACTCAGGTCTCTCTTCATTTTTGACAAGCTTGAAGGGGGGAGAGAATAATGCTTGATGATGTCACTGATTCATGGATTTTACGAGCCCGAACTAGTACATGCTCATTGGTGTTTTCATGTTTAGAGATTCTAAAAATTCTGAAGAAGACTCCAAGGGGTTCCTTTTTCGTCCAATTTAGTCTCCTGAGGCCGGAAAAGTATAAAACATAACACAGAAGAACTCTCTTATCTTCCGAAGAAGAAAAGGCACACCTTTTTCATACTTATTCAGGGAGGTCTAAAAAAGGTTAAATTACTACCTACCCAACGCTCCTTCAAGACCAGCATATAGCTTGAGTTTTACGAGTATGAAGGAAAGCAAGATCACTCGGAAAGATCCATTTGATTACGAGAAATGGGGCTTACAACAGTAAACTCGATGCTTTGTTCTTAGTGTTTAACGAGCATGACAAAGACATAAAGTACACACATAATATTTTTCATGTTTAGGTCCAAAGCACAAAAAAGAGAAAACTAAGTTCATACCGGGCGCTCCTTTTCCGTAAGTTTAGTCCCTCAGGTCTAGAATGTTGGAGACATTTACCACCTTACACACTCATTTTGGTCAATTTGGCCTAGTTAAAACACTATCCTAAGTAGTATTGAATTAATTGACATCAGAGGAGCACTAGATGACACCAGCTAGATCACACCCATGCCTACCTTCAGTCAAGGAGGCTAACTTAGCCTTCTCCTACATTTGAGGAGGCTAACTGGAGCACTCTGGGGGTGATATGAGTGTCATTAATGCCCCATATTGTTAACTGATGGTTACAATCAGTTCAACATAGTAGTGAAGGCACCTTCCTTCATTAAATTGATTATTTAATGAACTGGAGTCAACACGGGCACCTCCAACCACTTCTGATGTTCAGTTACACTTCAGTTAACCTCATCGGGGTTCATTGGAGTCATTGAAGCACTACCACTTGTTGGTTGGCTTGTTGTGACATGTGTCTAACCTACTCTCAGTTAGACTCAGTCATTTATTGCACTCTGACTTCAGTTAGGGCTTAGTTGAGTCAATTAGGGTTTTGATCAGTGGTTAACTGGAGTGTTGACTATGGCTTACATTCAGTTAAGCTAGACTCACTCATTCAATTCGAATGACCTCCTTGGGAATTCAAATTTCTTTGTCATTCATGCTTTCAGCATGATCTTGTATTGTATTACTCATTCTTTGTGTGAATATACAGAGCAGATACTCATTTTGTAGCCCTATTACACCATTTTCATGGCTTATTGTTATTAACCTTTGATGAGACTTGTGTTTAGTCCTTAGATTACTGTGGCATATTAATATGGTATCATAGTTCATGGCGGGACGAAGCTCAGATCTCTCAAAAACATGGTTTTTGACAAATCTTGCATGAAAATTTGAGCAAAAGCTCAAAATTCTAGCACTGCACCAGAAGCCAAGGCTTACCACTTAATACCCCAAGTAAAGAAATTGTTGATCAAGCTTGCTTGATCATTTATGCTAGGTGTGATGAAAGCCTAAAATGCATAGGTTGTCCGAACTTACGGTGCCCCTTTTGTTTTGATTTGCAGGTTTTAACAAGTACAACTTCGAATGGACTCATCAGTCCCCCTTCTCACCCCATTCACAAGCTATTCAGAATGGAAGTTGAAGATGATTGCATCTCTGAAGAGATGAGGTCTCTATGAGGTGTCTATTGGACTTGGAAAATAGTCTTATGAGAATGATAATGATTGGCTAAATGATGGTGATAGATCTTTTGCATCAATATGTCTGGCCCTTTCTCCTAGCTTGCGCTACCTTATTGGTTCTGCTAAATACCCAAAGGATCTCTAGACAAAATTGGACATAACCTTTGGCAAGCACAATGAGGATCATAATAGCACTTTGGAGATCACAACCAGCACCACAAGAGTTCTTTACTCAAAATTATCAGCCTCTAATCTCTCTAATGAAGTTGTTCAAGATGAAGAAGAAGTGGAATATTCTACACAGTCAATTCGAATTGAAGTCTCCTTGTAGTGAATCCTTCTCCCGATGCTCCGAAAGTTTGTGAGATCTATGATATCTCATCTCCTCATATGGCTGAAAGAATACATTCCAATCTCTGATATTGAAGAAAAACACTGTTGCACTTCCATGCAAACACTCTCCAGTGATTTTCCTTTGAATTTTGTGCAAAATTTGCCAGTAATTGCTTCTGAAAGTGAAGAGAAATTTGATTTTTCTCCCTCTAATGTTGCTGCTGGTGTGAAAATATGTGATACCTTGGATACTTTGGAAGAAATATTAGATTACCATAGGGATCCATTTGCTCCCCATGATCTATATTTTCCAGCAAATTCCTGCAGGATTGCATGCACCAAAATTCAGAATTTTGAAGAAGAAGAAAGATGTGCATCCACCATCTCAATTGACCATTTATTTGGATCTGATATGAACCTTATTGGATCTGATATGATATTATTTAGATCTGATCTTATATTTATTGGTTTAATATTTCAAATTCATAATCTTTCAGTACTGCTTATAGTTGT
>LPNX010835052.1:380655-401153 GCA_001517045.1 Pseudotsuga menziesii | reverse complement strand
GAGTATAGCTTAAGGGGGGGTGTTGGAGACATTTACCACCTTACACACTCATTTTGGTCAATTTGGCCTAGTTAAACCACTATCCTAAGTATTATTGAATCAATTGATAGCATAGGAGCACTAGATGACATCAGCTAGATCACACCCATGCCTACCTTCAGTCAAGGAGGCTAACTTAGCCTTCTCCTACATTCAGGGAGGCTAACTGGAGCACTTCGGGGGTGATCTGAGTGTCATTAATGCCCCATATTGCTAACTGATGGTTATAATCAGTTAAACATAGCAGTGAAGGCACCTTCCTTCATTAAATTGATTATTTATTGATTATTTAATGAACTGGAGTCAACAGGAGCGCCTCCAACCACTTCTGATGTTCAGTTACACTTTAGTTAACCTCATCAGGGTTCATTGGAGTCATTGAAGCGCTACCACTTATTGTTTGGCTTGATGTGACATGTGTCTGACCTACTTTTAGTTAGACTCAGTCATTTATTGCACTCCGACTTCAGTTAGGGCTCAGTTGAGTCAATTAGGGTTTTGATCAGTGGTTAATTGGAGTGTTGACTATGGCTTACATTCAGTTAAGCTAGACTCACTCATTCAATTCGAATGACCTCCTTGGTAATTCAAATTTCTTTGTTATTCATGCTTGCAGCATGATCTTGTATTGTATTACTCATTCTTTGTGTGAATATACAGAGCGGCTACTCATTTTGTAGCCCTATTACACCATTTTCATGACTTATTGTTATTAATATTTGATGAGACTTGTGTTTAGTCCCTATATTACTGTGGCGGATTAATACGAAAAAGTGATAAATCTATGCCTGAGAATACTCTTCTCAATTCTGTAGAAAAGAGAGTGATCCGTTCTCATGTTATTCCACATGGTCCGAGAAAGTGATAACCTACCACCAATGTGGACGCCTATTCACATATTCTTAATGATCCTGAATGGACAAGTTTACTCGACAGTCAAGTCTATTTTGAGGAGTTTGACCTCAGCCTAAAAAAACTCCATAAGGGAGGGGAACCTTATAAAAGGGATAGCTTGTAAAAAGAGACCAAAATGAGCCTCAATTTGGCGTGAAAAGTAGCTAAGAAGGCTCCCCTAACCTACAACAAATGCGTCATGAGTACCAAAAGACAAAAATGTGTTCTAAACTAGGGTACTCATGGAAGGAAAGCCCTATCCACGGAAGAACAATGGTATGGACAAGGTAATAATCGTTAAACACCATAGTCCATGGTCAAAGTAGTGATCCTAGGGTTAAGGCGAATTAGGTATAAATGCAAAAAATGCATATAAATGACCAATATCCTATCCTATATGAGTGAAAAACAACTTTGAGTTACCTTGGACCTATTGCATTAGGTAAACATGACATGGTATTAGTTTAAATTTTAATAGAAATTAAAACTATAGGCTAAAAAACCCACATTTTGGAATTATTTCTATAAATAGTTCAAAAATAGAAATCAAAATCACCATTTCATATTTTTACCCAATATAGGCAATTTTTACCTCTGACTTCAATCGCTCAGTGTGGAAAAACCAGTGGATGAATTTCAAATCCTCAAGTGCCAGGTAAATCAGCTCTTCATGCTCTTTCATTTCATCCATTCAAATTTTTAATTTTATGCAAAATTTTAGTGCTTTAAGCCAGTTTTAGGAAAGTCACACTGTATACGCGAGTATGCAACTTACACAGTCGCGTACATGTGTTTCATATGTGACTTTCCCAAAGGTAACCCACATACGATGCGCGACATGTCCAAAGAACAGTGGTGTATATTGTGCGACATAGAAAAAGCATAATTAGGGCCAAAATCAAAGTTTTTTAATGATTTTTAATGTTTGAAAATGGCTTTATGGACAGGCTAAAACATGGTGTTGGAGTGAAGGGAGAGGGAACATGAAACCATGGACCAAGATGCACTTCGTAGTGCCCCCAAGGTGCATGCATTGCAGCAAAGTGGGTTGCTAAAGTTCTTTTGTACTTCACCTATGCGATCTAATGTTTGTTTGCAGGAGTTTTTGATCAACTACTGGGATCATGATCTAGGTGCATTTGACCTACAAGGTGAGATTCTAGAAATTGCACTAGAAGACATCTATTTTATTGTGGGTTTGTCAAGAAGGGGAGCTCCTATCAACTTCGAAGGTACCGATAGGGGTGGTGACCTTCTAAGTGTTCAGAACTATATTGACACTTACTGCATGCCTGGCACTCTGAAAAGGGGAACTTGCATCCCTATTGCACATATCCGTAGCTTGCCATTCCAGGTGTTGGTAAGCACAGTAGTAAGGGTTGCAGGATCTCCATCACTACATCTTGCAACTTGAAACCAAATGAGAATTACGGTGGAATGCCTACAGGGAGCTTTATTTGACTGGTGCTTGGGAGTAATCCCGATAATGAAGAAGCAACTCCCTGACTGCAAGAGAGGCCGACGAAAGAACTTTGGCTATTCTAGTATATTGGTGGCCTTTTTCTTTGAGAGAGTGCCTTCCCTTAGCCCTGCAGTACCTCTATAAGCTTTCTCTCCCCGTCAGCCTAGACTGAGTAGGTAGGGAGAAATTTTTCTCCGCCAGGGCGGCAGTGGTTCGGTTCAGAGTGTCTATGATGATGACTTCTACTTATGGTGGGGACGGCAGCTACCAACATTGGAGAAGTTTCCATATGCTAGGATGGATTTTCGGGGTGACAATGACCTTGTCCTCCCTCCTGGAGGAGCATGGGGAGCATCAGGTATTTTGGTCTTTCAAGTTTTTAATTTTTTATGAATTTTTAATCATAAAAGATATATACATATGTATAAAGTTTTTAATCCTTTTAATGTTTAAAATGCAGATATTGGACCAATCTGCCCTGATGGGCATCCTCGTATGTACGTGTGAACAGTGGCAGGAGATTATCAGGGTTTGATTAGGGTTCTGGAGGGGAAGCTGTCCAGGCTTACCCAAAGAGTCCCTACTTTTTGCATTGAGCAGACCCCTGCCATTATGCAGGAACTAGTGGTTGGTATCCCACCTACCTGGATAAGCCTTATGAGGAGGGTAGCCAGGGTAGTGCTTGTTTACATAGAGGCCACGGAGGCTGCAGCAGCTGAAGAAGCTAAAGATGCTCGGGAACAGGACGACCAGGATGACTAGGGTGGTCAAGATTAGGTCTTAGGAGCATTTTATGGATTATGATCCACTCTTTGTACATTTTTTTGTATATTTATACAGCTATGACTGGATCTGAGGATCAAGAACTCGACCTATCTATATGAACAGATATATATATATATATATATATATATATATATCCAGTTTATTTGCATGTGTTTTACAATGTATCTGTTGTATATTTTATGGAACGTGTGTCAAATGCCAATCTCAGATATAATTCGCATATACGTCACTTAATGAATTTTGATTTCTTGGAATGTGATTGAATGTAATAAAATCAAAATTTCTTTCCAATATCCTAACTTGCAAGAACTCACGTAATATAATAGGGTTTCTCACCTGATAAGCTCGATTGAGTTGGGAAACCACCAGTTGAGAGTCAAGTCTAACTTCCAACTGAGTGATGCCACATGACACAGCATCCCATAAAAGCTCAAAGAAGGCCCTGTATTCAACCACATTATTGGTAGTAGGAACTAGATAAGCGCCTCCAGAGGCAACTAGATGTCCTGAGGGTGAGTAAATAACCCATGTGGCTAAAGCTAGGTTGCAAGTCTGACGACTAACGCCATCTGCAAAACCTATGAACCACTCGGAAGACATCTGTAAAAACCAACATATGTTATAAGAACACAAACTAGCTAGCTATTGTACATAAAGTTACATAATATAAAAATACAAGAAAAAGTGTTAATCCTGGGCATAGTACTTCTTCAGATAGAGCCCATTTCTAGCCTCGGGTAGCTTATTCCCTTCGAAATCAGTTAATTCATATGCCCCTTTCTTCAGTGATTTCGAAACAACATAGGGTCCTAACCACATAGACCTGAATTTCCCTGCCCCTATGGGTTCTTTGTCCTAGTCCCAGAGCAAGACAAGTTCCCCTTCAGAAAAAATCCTAGGTTTGACCGATTTATCATATTGATTTTTCACCATATTAGTGTGAGCCTCATTTGTAGTCAGTGCATCTCTACGCAACCCATCTAAATGTTCTAAGTGTAGCAAACGTTCTTTTATCTCAGTCATATCAAGTAACACATGAATGGCAATTTTTTAAGATGGGATTTCGCATTCAACCGAAGTTACTGCTTCCACTCCGTGAACGAATTGAAAAGGTGAGAACCCCGTTGTAGTTTTCACATTGGTTCAATAAGCCCAAAGCGCAGGATACAGCATGATGTGCCAATTTGACCGGGTTCTGTTAATAGTACGTTTGATAATAGTCTTCAAGGTCTTATTGACTGCCTCGACTTGACCATTCACTTGCAGGTAGAAATAAGATGAATGTTCCTGTTTAAACCCTAGCATAGTAGCCAACTTGGTCATCATGTTGTTTTGGAAGTGACTTCCATGGTCAGTGACAATCTCTTTAGGAATACCGAAACGCGCGATAATCTAGTTAAAAACAAAAAAAAGCTGCAACTTCCCCGTCAACCTTATAGGTGGGCATTGCCTCTGCCCACTTTGTGAAGTAATCTATAGCGACAATGATATGTTTGTGCCCCCCAACAGAAACTGGGTTGCACGTCACGTAGTCTATCCCCCACTTGGTGAAGGGACCCACTGTGATGACAGGAAATAATGGAGTAGGATGCGACCGCATCTTTCTGGTGTAAAGATAACAAGGATGACAGCGCTTCATGGCTTCCACACAATCTTTGAAGATCATGGGGCAAAAATAACAGACACGTAAAATATTCTAGGTCGTTGCTAACCTGGATAAATGACCCCCACACGCTCCGCTATGGGCATCATTTAGGACAATATCAGCCTCTTCGTGGGTGAGGCACCGATGCAAGATAGAGTCTACCCCTCTTCTATACAAAGTATCTCCGATGATGAGGTAATTTTTTGCATGTGTGCATAATTTGTGTCGCTCTTCCCGTGAAAAGCTTGCAGGACACTTTAGAGTCTGGAGATAGATAAGTATATCTCCATACCATGGGTCAGAGATGGAAATCAAGAAAATGTGCTCATCTGGGAATGAGTCTTCTTCAATTGCTATATCTTCTTCAACTGGAAATTCTGCAATGAGCTCAGCAAAACCTAAGGATTTAGCGGATTTGGTGGATTGAAAATCCAAGTCAAACTCCTGGAGAATGACTATCCAGCTGTTAAATTTTCCTCCAACTATGTGTCGGGACAAGACATATTGGAAGGGATTGACATTTTCCACTACTACTGTAGTCCTCTGTAAGATATAGTGACGTAACCTCTAAACAGCATACACAGCTGCTAAGGCCAACTTTTCGACGTGGGAGTACCTAAGTTCAGGGCCAGCTAAATCATGGGTAAGATAGTAGATGACATGATCTTGGACCTTATCATCCTCTTGTACTAGAAATACCCCAATGGTGGACTTGGATGCAGCCAAATACAATATAAAATCACAAGAGTAATCTAGCGGACGCAATAAAGGTGCTGACAACAAAGCTTTCTTTAATGCCTCAAACGCAAGTTGTGCGGTCTCATCCCATACAAATGGGGTGTCCTGTTTCAAGAGGTGCATGAAACCTTTGGTGATCTTGGCATAATTCACAATAAAATGTCAAATAAAGTTAGACTTCCCTTGCAAGCTCTGAAGTTTCCTGATGGAACAAGGAGGAGGTAGATTTACAATGGCCTCAAATTTCAAATGATCCACCTAAATACCTTTGTTAGAAACAATGAACCCAAGCAGCCTACTTGACTCAACACAGAAAACACACTTGTGGGGATTCAAGCGTATTTTATAATGTATGTATCATTCAAAAATTAAATGCATGTGATCTAGGTGATTGATCCTCTTACGAGAATGTGTTGGCAGATCATCAAGGTAGGGTTCGACAATAGACTTAATGTCATGAAAGGAAAAATTCATTGCCCGCTGAAAGGTAGCCCCTACATCTTTCAATCCAGAGGGCATTTTGTTGTATGCAAATGTACCCCAAGGACAAATGAAAGTTGTTTTATGTTGGTCTTACGACTTGATTTGAATATGATTATACTCGGAGAAACCATCCATAAACGAAAAAACTTCACTCCCTGCACAAGCATCAATGATTTGATCTATGAATGGTGTGGGGTAGTTATCCTTCAGACAAGCTTTATTTAAATGGTGAAATTCAATACAGACACATATCGTCCCTCGCTTTTTATCGACAAGAACAGGGTTGGATACCCATTCTATCAAATCTATCGGGTAAATAAAACCAACTTTCAGCAGTTATTCAACTTCAGCCTTAATGACTGCCACTTTACGCGGATTGACAGGTCTAAGTTTTTGTTGAACTGGTTTGGCATCAGGATAGGTTCGGATATCATGTCCAACTATTGATGGATCTATGCCTGGCATATCCTCATATGACCAGGAAAACACGTCGCGGAATTCCTTAAACAAGGTCGTATAGATAGCAATCTATTATACCGAAATCTCGTCACCCTCATGTTATGAGATAGGTATCCCCTTATCTACTCCAATCCCTCAAAGTTTTCCCTAGAGAAATGAAGGAATAAATTAACCCCTTGGAATTTTCCCTCTTTTGAGTTGGTAACGCTCTTTCCCCATTGACAAAAAGTGTTACCCAAGTCAGCATCGCTCCTGATACATGAGCAAAGAGAGGTGCTATTGCTCTTTCCCTTACTACAAGAAGCGGTGCCCCCTTAGCACCACCTGTTTTCTTCATTAGAGGAGCGGTGCTCGAGTTTTCAAGGAAAAAAAGAGAAGCTTTGAGAGGATTCTCAAAGCTGACCTCCATGGAGCCTCATCCCTATGGTTTAGGACCAGCTGGAGCTCGAGATCCTCCCTTTTAGGATCTAATCTTTACCTCAACCATACCTATCCTCCCATGCCTTTAAATACTGGCTCACCCCCCATGGGAAAAAGGAGGAAGAATTGTGCTGCATACCCAAACTCTGTCAAAATCATTCTTGAGTCTTTAGAGGCAAGGTGAAGTTAGAGGCCAGGAGCCATTGGAAGGAACTCTCAACACCAAGGCATGAAGGTTGTAGTCTCTCCAATCTTTTATTAATAAAGAATGTCTTTTCTTTCCCATATTTATTGTTTCATATGTTTATATTGCTTGATTGCTTGGTCACAAGCATAGATATAGTTGATTATATTTGATTATATTGTATGCTATCATGTTTTCTTCGTTGTCTTCCATCTTTTACATGTTCTTCTGCAATAATTTTCAAGGATAGCGAGGAAAACCTTTGAGATAAGGATCATGGAATCTCATTCAAGTGATTAACTAGATCTAGGGAGAGTCTAGCATTATGTGTTTGTGTTTTGTTCTAGATCTGAACCATTCAGACTAGGAAACCAGCTCTTATCCACAGGAGGTGTGTATTTTCGGCTAACACAATCTCCTCCAGAGAGCAGTTTGCACCAATATATACATTTTCCACAACGTTGGGGTTCGCAGAGATGTTGATAGGAATAGTAACGAAAATGTTTTCCATATTCCCCTTGGCAAAGATTCCCTCCCTTGGTAAGGGATTGATTGGTATATCAGCATCACCTGCCAGTCTCACATGGAACTCTTGATTTTCAATCCTGCTTAACTCTGGAAGAAAGTAGGATCTATGATGAAGATCTTATCTCGCCCGCTCATGGCTTCCAAAATGGCTTCATCTGAAAACAAAACCATGTTTAAGCAGTCGTCAGTATACAAAGCGTTCACTGCCCAAGCAAGCAGATAAGCCTCTTCTGGCTCCTCTAACACTGTAGGAGGAACCAAAACAGGATCAATAGTGGTGTTAACAATAGCTTGATAGGATACTTCCACTACTGATAAGGGCACTTCATGTTCATAACGGGAAGGAAGAACCCAAGGATCCGTTCTATCACCAACTGTTGCAATAGACTTCCCTACACTAGTAGAACTTAAGTAGTTAATTGGGGCTGGGATATCAAATGTGCTCATAATGATGAATACATTCCAGACCCTAAGCTCTTTGAAGTAGGTTTGACCTAATCAACCAATGGCACGGCGGACTCATTAGTTTCCATGCGGTCCTTCTGAGTGAAACTGAGTTGGTCTACTGTAACCAAATTCCCTTCGTGTGGAAACACTACTACCCGAAGAATGACCAATGAAATAGCAGAAATGGAATAAGTCCAACTTCTCCCCAGGAGCAAGTTATAATCCAACAACACATCTATTACCTCTACTTCAACATACACTGCCTTCCCTACCAACTTTATCTCAAAAGCTGGTAGGATACCATGTGGATGAAATGACCTTCCATCAAAAGCAGTAAGTAGGGTGTTCGATGGAACTAAATCTGGAGATCTAAGAGCCTTCCAACAAGACAATGACATGACACATGTGGAAGCACCCTAGTCGACAACTGACCTTCCTATGGTTTTTCCACCATGGATGGCATTTATCGACAAGGCCACATGATATGGTAGGTGAATTTTGACATCAGACAAATTAAACTTCGCCATGAGGCTCGATGAATCCATGCTACCTAAGGTTGCTAAGAGCACATCTCGCTGGGCGGGACAACTCTGTAACACCTCCAAAGTTAACATCGCATAAAGGGTTTGGGCTAAATCTTCAACCACAGAGTAATTGGCTGCAGCCCTAGCATTAGGATTGTGCAATGCTTTCTTGAAGACACCTTTTGGTATCTTAGGCATAGTTTCAACAGGTTTTTCAATTGTGAGAGGTTTTGAAGTTTCACCTATAGACTTACCCTTCTCAAGAGCCTTCGTCTCATAGTTCTTGTTTCTAGTCTAGAGCAAGGTCTAGGATCGAACCATGTTGATATAGTTTTGATTAGGGGCATTAACAGTTCCCCCTGCTACGTTAGAAGCTGAAATTGCATTCTGTCCTTGGGGAAAAGGATCCTTTAGAACAGTCGGTTGTTGATTTTTTAGCAGCTTCTGAGCTTGATCCATAAGAGGGCATTGACGGGTCAGGTGACCTTCCTGGCACAACTTACATGGAAATTTCACCTTCTTCTTCTCTTTTTTGCCCCATCAACATTGTTTGTGTGTTTTGGCTTGTTTTGGTTTCCCTCACCTTTCTTCCCCTTTTTCTTTTTCCCACCGGGATGTTGATTTCCCTTTTGGGAGGATTGAGCAAAAACGTTTGCATTTTGGGATGAGGGGGCAGCCTTTGTTGCCTCCGCTGTAGACAGTTTAACAGACAACTCATGGATTTGTTTCGCCAAAGATTCTACAGCTGGAGATTTAACTGAACCAACCACACCATCGGCATGGGGTCCAGGCTTAGGTTTCTCGACACTATGTCTTGGCCTCGGTGCATCAGGGTTGATTTCATATAGAATACTAGAATAAGAATATATCAAATCTAACTGTTGGGCCCTGAGGATAGCCTCTTCCTCATTAGTTACTCCCGAAGTGGATACATCCTTAGATATATACGGCAATAAGGACTTAAGGAACCATTCTAACAACAACTCGGGAGGGATAGTGGCCTTAATGAGCCTTTTCTGTCTTCGCCATTCTTGGATGTGATCCAAAAGATGAGTGGATTTGTCCTGCCGAAAGGTGGACAATAAGTCTGTGTCGGCATCATACCGGACGAGAATCTGGAAATGGTTAAGGAACACATTAGCTAAGTCCCAAAAACTATCGAACGTAGCAGAGGGCAGTTCAATGTATCACTTTGTTGCGGCACTAGTCAGATTTCTTTGGAACAATCTCAACCAGGTGTCATCATTCAGTGAGTTGGAAGAGCACCACAAGTGAAAGGTGGTGATATGAGCCCTGGCTCTTCACCAACTTTGCCTTTGAATTTTGGAATATCCAAGGGTAATTTTCTAGGGACAGGTGGCCAAGTGGCATCATGTTTCACCGGGTCATTCATTAACTTGGACAATTTTGGCAAGTTCAAAGTTGCCAGTAAAGGAATTTTGGGCCTAACCGGACCCTGAAAAGTATGAGATTGGGAAGTAGAAGGACTTTCCCCCTGGTTCCCAAATGTAAAGGCGGGGTTTCCCCCAACTACCAGTTGCGAAGTAGTCAGACCACTTTGGAAAGGATTCCACCCATAAGCCGGTGGATTATTCATATGTGGTGCATTGTATGTGGTTTGAGCTGCTCCAGTTGAAACTGGAGTTTGGAAAACAAGAGCAGGTATCCCTCTGCCAAAAAGCGAGAAAGGTGAGCTCGTGAAAGGAGCCGAAATCGGCATTTGAAAACCTTGACCATAAGGGTTAGTGTTTCCAAACTGCACCCCTACATATGCAGGTGTGGGGCATACATATGGAGTGTATGGGGGAATGTGCCCCCCATTCCAAATAAAATACTGGACAAATGAAGAGGATCCAACAGGACCACTATGAGCAGTGTGTGCAAAAGAAGGTGAAGCAGAAGGTACACTAGGAATCCCAGTGACCACCCCACCAGAAGTGCCTACCACATTTGTGGAAGACGGTGGTTGAACCACGGGGTCTTTACTTAGTGAAACCATGCCATAGCACGTTCATTCATGGCATATGAAACAATGCCCCTATTTTCAAAAAATATTGGAAAATACCTCCCAAAATCATTTTTTTAACCCCCTCCCAATATGCCTTCCTGATTTTTAAAAAACCCTTTTTTCACTATAAATTGCATGTATCCATTTTTTCATTTACATTATTTATACCCCTTTATATTTCTACCTAGTATATTGACATGATACCCCACATACATTCTACAGTGCACCTTGCTTCTTTCAATGTATATTGTGGATGCACATTACTTCACCCACAATGATCAACATCATAGAGATCACATTCATTTCCTAAATTAACACTAGTTTGTCACTCTTCCTTTGACCCTTTTCCTCTCAACAATGGAGAATCACATCAAGGTTCTACATGATGTCTAAAACATGGCTAAACACTCACTACTTGACACTACTTAACTATTTTTCAAAATCAAGAGAAAAAACACCAAAGGCTTGATAAAAATCAGATTATATCTACACAAATATTGTTAAATTCAATTGACAAATAGAGATATGTTTTTACCTTTTTCTTCTCAACAATGGAAAGTCACATCAAGGTTCTACATGATGTCCAAAACAAGTTCAAGTACAAGTTCAGAAAACCAAATAACTAACTACATTTTCTAACCATTTGTCTCACATTTTTAACCAAATAACTAACTACATTTCTAACCATTTGAAAACCAAGTTCAAGATATTTGTTTAAGCCTACATCATTTGCAATTTTGTTTTTTATTTTATGGGAATGTCATGTTACATAGCGTTACACAACAAAACACTTTCAACATCTCCCCATGCTGGGTTGTAAGCACCTCCCTACTCTCAGTGCAATAAACATGTTTAGTCAAATATTAATACAAAATAAACTAGTAAAAGGGTAAAGTATTGTTGTTAACTACTAACAAGAATATTATACCTCAGTACGAAGTTCATGAGGAAACATTGCAAGTATTGAAGCACTATCCATATCAACAGGTTGTCCATCAAAGAGATGAGCCTGAAGCAATCTCTGTGCTCATTGTTGTGCAAGGACCTCTGCTTGTATATCTGGAGGAAGGGCAGCAAGGAATTCTGGATCAATCTCCTCAGTAGCTGGTGGCTGATTATTTGTAGGTTGTGCTGCCTAATTCTACTGGGAAGCAACCACCTATATTCTTAACTCTTCAGGAAGAGCCTCTAGGAATGTAGGATCAATAGAATTAGATCCCGCCACCACAGTATTTTGCTGCTTCTCATTGGGAGTATAAGCAAGCACATTTTGACTGCTCTCCCTGGCAATTTCTGGCTGGGCTTGTTCTCTATTACTATTTTCATCTTGCACACCTTCCATATTTCCTGATGCATCAATCTGTCTGAGGTTTCCAGTTCCATCGGCACTTCCAATTTCTACTTCCAAGCTACGAAGGCTTTCACCTAATGTAGCACCACTACCACTACTATCTTGGCTCACAGCTTCAACATCACGCATGACTCGCTCATTGCGCTCATCTTGCATCTCAAGGTCATGGTGAACAGCACCTATAGTCTGAGTTCCTCGCTCCAAAGAAGCCTGTTGCAAAGTTTGAGTTGAAATAGTGTTGGTATTATTGGCACTACTATATTCAATATGGGATTTCCCATGTTCCTCGATTCTCTGTATATCATTTTCCTGTGATTGTAGATTTTTTGTCATTCTAGTACCATCTTCTGCAGCTTCTGAAGCAGTAGATTCACCTTTTTTCTGTGATCTGGTGGTACCATGGGCCTGATCTAATGGAGTATCATCAACTGGTTGAGCTCTCTGTAACTGAGAAATGAACTGCTCCTCAATCCCCAATGCTATGGTAGTGCCACTCATTCCTCTAATCTGCTAACTAGCCCAGCTACTCGAATGATTTCCTAGCCATCCACTTCGAAGTGTTCGGAAAATCGAATCCAGATGGGATGGAGCTGAAGTACTTTCAATATTACTCTCAGTGACAACCCTATCATTCTCTGCAATCATAGTCTCCATGATTGACAGCTCTCTCCCACAGCTTGTAAAGGTAGAAGAATGGCATGTTGGCTCACAAAGATGTCAAGAGTGCAATTTATATGCTACATAGTTGCTTACAAGTTATTTCTTCTTTAGTCATTTTCTGTATTTTTTTTTGTAAATATTTTTTCTCAGAATATAGGATGTATTTTTCAAAAACATAAGGTAGGGAATGTTAATTTGCATTTGCAGCCTATTCCATTACATTCAGAGGCAAAACAGGAACACGCCAAGGTGTTGATGACAGAGAGAGTAAATGAAATCTAGATGGTATTCCAAATGGAAGATCTCACACATACATTTCATTCCTCAATTGCTCACATTTACTCAAGTATTTCTACAAAAGTTAGTCTTTCAGATATTGCATTTGAGCTAATCTTTTAGCTTATCCACAATTAGTGCCAAAGCTCATGAATTCTGTATACATGACATGATTGTCTCATAAATTCTATCTTATCTCAACTTCTAAGGATTACATCTAATAGTTTCCTTGAATATGAAGGTAAAACATAGATTACAACTTGAAAAAGGTTGAAGTTCCTCTACTGCAATTCTGATCCTTAAGGTTGAAGTACTGAAACTTCCTCTGCTACAAGACACTAATCATCTACCCTACTAGAAAATGCAAGATACAAATTTGAAACATTGAGGCTTTGTGCTAAGACAGCTTGATAATGGCCTTATTTGCATCTGCATTTGTTGAGATCATTATGTGAGCAGCTCATTTTTGTGATGTTTTATGTTTGTGTTCACCTTTAGTCCTCCTTGAGGCCTACATGTACTATAGGACCTCTTCCTAGAATGAAAATTGAAAACAAATATAATCCGGAATTTGATCAAAGATGTTGGGTTTTTAGGACCTCGTTTCTATGGTTGAATAACTCAGCTATAAAATTTCCTAGTTCATTTCGGTTTTCATGGGATAGCCTAGAGAATTTTAAACGCAAATGCTTTTGTATTTCTTTCTGATGGGTTTGGGGCTATATAGGATGAAATGTTTTCCATCCTCTATGGCTTGAGTTATGACAATTGTCCCTGGGCAGTTTTCCTTGGGGTAATCTGACCTTTGAATTGTATTTTCATTGGGAATTTAGGGTGCTCAAAGTCTACAGTTTGATTTTGTCGTTTTATAGTTATAGGCACTGTAAAATGTTACTGTTTCATGCAAGTTTGTGAGTACAAATTTTCTGTAAAATAGAATTTTGAACTAGTTTTATAGTTGCTTACAATATAGATAGGCAAGATTATTTAGAGTAAATGGGAGGTATAACAAGGCCAAAGGGATTATGCCAATCCCCAAAAACTAATAATTGAATACTTCAATGACCAACTAGCTCTTAGACTAATATAAGCTCCAAACTGATTTCTCATATTTCCCCTTTTATATCAGAATTCTCAATAGTTGTCAACTAGGTTGAAATGCATATGAGGTGACCTTTGCAATTGTTGGAAATGGTTTATTCACACAATGGACCCCAGAGGTGAGACGAATCAATCCAGAAAAAGAAATTAGGGTCTTCCCAGGGGTGAATACCTCGAAGGGATGAATAGTCTATATATTGACTATGTAGGAACACTCCTTACACTGGGCCTACTTCACCCTAATAAAGTAATTAGAGATGATGGTAGCAGAGTGACTCTCATGAAATACTCTAATGCATATACTGAGGCTTGGGAAATTCTAAAGCTATTTAAAAATGGTTACATGCTGCTGCTATTTCCTGCATGTTGAGCCAGTAATTTATTTATAACATACCAATTCAATAATGTGAATGGACTTTTATTCAATGTTAGAACCAGAGGTCTGAACAATGCATGCTGGCCCAGATAGTGGGCTCTATAGGTATTGGCTATGTTTTAGATTTCAGCTGCAAGAGTAGAAGGAAGAAGGGATTTTTGGGTCTCAGCATAGTGGCATTGTTGGGAACGGCCATTTGGGGAGGAGGCCTTGCAAACCAGCTAAGGTATTCTTCGGATAAACCATTAAAGAAGTTGGATTTCAAAATTTCTGGCTCTACCTATGCAGGACCAATGATACTGTACTTCTGCTATGGATTGATGGATGATATGTTTCATACCCTTTGCTATTGGACCGTTGGAGCTTTGACAGATGATTCACAGACTCTGAGTAGATATAGTTGTTTCTACAAAGGTGTGCAGAGCACAGGAGCAGTTGTGGCTTGGCATATTGATTCTCAAAAGGTTTCATTGCTGGCATAGGTGCTCATCAATTGGGGCCTGACTACTATAGCTTACCCTCTGGTTTTTATTGTTATTGCCTTGTCAGTAAAGGATGAGAAGTCCATTCCTATACCTGATTAAGATAATGGCTCGCATCAAAGTGTGAACCCTAATTTTACTACCACCCAGATGAGCTCAACCAAATCTCATGAGGATAATGCAGATAGATCTGTAAGTGCCAATCCAATTGGATACCTTTGAACTAGTTCTCCTAGTAAGTGGCATTTCTTTCATTAATTAGGTATTACATTGATTGTCACTAAAAATTAGACAGAATTTTGTTGTCCAGAATTATACTGATTCTTGTTCTTGAAGCCTATAAATGGCTTGATTCCAGTGTATGAGTTTCCCATTCAAAAGGTTAATATATACTTATTAAAACTTAATTTTTGTTATAGAAATCTTGTACCATACTCCAATATTCTCATTTCTCCCACGCAAGGATCAAGAGCTAGTGAAGACCCTCACATTTGGAAAATTTCAAAAAACTCAGAAGAAACTATGGAATATAATGAGAAGCATATAGGGTCTAATTTAAAATTTGAGTTCTCCATTAGAAATATCAAAGGTGAAGAACCAGTGAAGAACATACCTCTTTCAATCTATGTCCACTCTCCATGGTTTGGCTTCTTAGGACCTTGACACATTTTTGTTTGAATTTGATGTCTTATGTCGTAGTTATGATTTTTTTCTGATGCACAAAAGTTGAATTTGCTTCTTGCCACATTGAAGAATGCAAGCAACAACACTGAGATGGCTCATGGGACTTGGAGGTCAAACCATTCATACATGGAAAGAAATTAAACAAGAAAACAGGCTCATGGTCACAGGCTCATGTTTGAATTTGATGTCTTATGTCGTAGTTATGATTTTTTTTCGATGCACAGAAGTTGAATTTGCTTTTTGCCACATTGAAGAATGCAAGCAACAACACTGAGATGGCTCATGGGACTTGGAGGTCAAACCATTCATACATGGAAAGAAATTAAATAGGAAAACAGGCTCATGGTCACAGGCTCATGTTTGAATTTGATGTCTTATGTCGTACTTATGATTTTTTTCTGATGCACAGAAGTTGAATTTGCTTCTTGCCACATTGAAGAATGCAAGCAACAACACTGAGATGGCTCATGGGACTTGGAGGTCAAACCATTCATACATGGAAAGAAATTAAACAAGAAAACAGGCTCATGGTCACAGGCTCATGTTTGAATTTGATGTCTTATGTCGTAGTTATGATTTTTTTTCGATGCACAGAAGTTGAATTTGCTTTTTGCCACATTGAAGAATGCAAGCAACAACACTGAGATGGCTCATGGGACTTGGAGGTCAAACCATTCATACATGGAAAGAAATTAAATAGGAAAACAGGCTCATGGTCACAGGCTCATGTTTGAATTTGATGTCTTATGTCGTACTTATGATTTTTTTCTGATGCACAGAAGTTGAATTTGCTTCTTGCCACATTGAAGAATGCAAGCAACAACACTGAGATGGCTCATGGGACTTGGAGGTCAAACCATTCATACATGGAAAGAAATTAAACAAGAAAACAAGCTCATGGTCAAATTAGACAGAATTTTGCTGTCCAAAATTATACTGATTCTTGTTCTTGAAGCCTATAAATGGAAAATTCTAGTGTATGAATTTCTCGTTCAAAAGGTTAATATATACTTATTAAAACCTAATTTCTGTTACAGAAATCTTGTACCATACTCCAATATTCTCATTTCTCCCACACAAGGATCAAGAGCTAGTGAAGACCCTCACGTTTAGAAATTTTCAAAAAACTCAAAAGAAACTATGGAATATAATGAGAAACATAAGTTCTCCATTAGAAATATCAGAGGTGAAGAACCAGTGAAGAACATACCTCTTTCAATCTATGTCCACTCTCTGTGGTTTGGCTTCTTAGGACCTTGACACATTTTTGTTTGAATTTGATGTCTTATGTCGTAGTTATGATTTTTTTTTATGCACAGAAGTTGAATTTGCTTCTTGCCACATTGAAGAATGCAAGCAACAACACTGAGATGGCTCATGGGACTTGGAGGTCAAACCATTCATACATGGAAAGAAATTAAACAAGATTGTCAAGAAGCAATGATTGTCTAAATAATTTCAACATTAGAACATTGATTCATTATGGAAGAGAATGAAATGACTACAGGAAACAAGATTTGGTACTACTGAAATCAAAGAGACATAACTACAGGAACTCAAAGTTTTTCTAATCGCGTAGTGTGGACAAGACTCACTCTAACTACCAAAATATGCTACTCAATGCTGCCTTTGCAATATCTGTCCGACTAACACTAGGATTATAACCAAGGCCTAGACCATGCCAAGAACCAATATAGTTTGTATGTGGACCTGTTAGTTTCAATGTGGGCCAAGATTGCTCAAACACCATTCCTATAATCCATAAACTCAACACTTTGACCAAACTTTGACTAGAGGCTAGCACTTGAGTGGTGACACTTGGAGATGATCCAATGGATGAGATCCATGTCGATCCATGGGCACACAAAACCATCATTAATTTGATAGATGCTTGTCTATGAAATGTCTCCTTTGTTGTATTGGTAAATGGATCTTCCTCCTTCTTTAAAGCTTCCAAAGGGCTAAGGCAAGGATGCCCACTCTGCCCCTTCCTTTTCCAGTTAGTGGCAGAAGGTCTAAGTAGGTACATTGCACACCTTAAAAGAGAAGGGAGATTCAGAGGTGCTCAGCTAGTAATCTCTGGCTCACACATCTACTATTTGTAGATGATGTAATCCTCTTTGGAGATGGAACAATAAGGGAAGCAAAAGTAATCCAGCAAGCACTCAAACTCTTATGTGATGTCACATGGATGGTGGTCAATATCCAAAGCTCTGCTATTTAACTTTAGTAATGTCCCACCTATGCTTAAATAGGCTATCAAAGCACTTACGGCCTATATCATGCAAAGGATGGGAATCGGAGTTAAGTACCTGGGATTTGATCTCAAGCCTAACTCTTATGGAACAAATATTGGTTAAAAGGGAGAAGAAGATTAAAGTCTGGTGTAATCGACAGCTTTCTATAGAGGTAGGTTGACAATTGTAAAACAATATTGGAGGTAATATTACTCTACTAGCTATCTCTACCTCTCATTCCAAGATCCATCTTAACAAAAATTAGAAGATTATGTTTCCAACATTCCACTTTCTATGGAAAGGGAAGAAGGACAAAGGAATGGCTCTAGTTGCTTGGGAAAGGTTATCAAGGCCTAAGGCAGCGAGTGGATGGGGCTTAAAGAATCCTTTCCTGTGTGGTAAAGCATTGGCTGCCAAAAGTTAATGGAGGATGATCTCCATGAAAGAACTCTGGCAACATGTTACAAAAAAGAAATACATAAGACCTCAATACATAGAAGGATGGGTTCTCAGCTTTGTCAAAAAGTATCAGATAATGGATCCATCTTCCGAAAATCCATGGTAGTGGCATTCCTGTGGAAGTTATTTAGGATGGTAGATTGGGAATGGAAGGAGAATCAGTATAGGACTAGACCCTTGGGTTGGGGGTAAGGATGATTATAAACTATCTGATCAATTGAGGAGATAATTAGCTCAAATACAAATCTCTACCTTAGTTGATACATATGATCAGCAGAGTGACTTGATGTGGACTTCAGGATGGAAGACAGCACAATCTCTAGGACTAGAAGACAGGCATATGGAGGAATGGAACCTATGTAGGAAAGGACTCATCAAGGCATCTCCTAACTTCAGGGAAGAGTAAGACAAGTTAGTTATGGACAACAAATCCTTCAGGTGGATTCTATTCGGCAAAGATGTGTTACTCTGTTACATTTCCTACAGATCAAGAAGACAACAGTGGTGGAAAGAAATATGGAAAAATAATTCCCCCATGAAAATCAGGGTCTTTCTATGATTGGGAATAAATTACTTACATGGGACAACTTTCAGTCCAGAACTTGGCAAGGTCTAGGCATGTGATTTCTTTGTAAGGAAGACTGAGATATTCAAGTATCTCTTTTTGGAATGTCCCTATTCAAGACAAGTATGGCATGAATTTAAAGACCTTACCAGAGGAAAAGGAGTTTGGAAAAGGAACTCAGTAAAGGAATCCCTGAGAGTTTCGAGAGAGGACAAAGAAGTAAATGAACATGCAGCTCTCCCAGCAAATACTTTATGGTCTATCTGGGGGGCCAGAAACTTGGCCATTTTTGAAGATCAGCAGATTCTCCTATTCAAAGTTTCCATAGGATTAGATACACATATTTAGGGCTTCCAAAAGTGTCAATAAAAAGGAAAATCAGACAAGTTAAGAAGTTAGAGATTGATAAATCAGTCCCATGGGGATTCTTTGATGGAGCGTTTAAGGGCCACCCTAGAAATAGTGGGGCGGGAGGTAAGTCCTTTAATTTTTACACTGCAATTGTTGTATAGCCTTCTTATGTAGACTAAGGTAGGGCTCCAACAACCGGGCGGAGGTAACAGCCCTCATCATTCTGATGAAAGCAGCAAAAGAAATATATGTAGATAGAATTCAAGTGTTTGGAGAATCCAAGTTGATAGTGGAATGAATGAAAGAAGACTATACGAACCAGAATTTGACTCTTACCAATGCCGTGAAGAGAGCCAATGACCTCAAAGAAAGATATTCTAACATTTATGTCATATTTTCAGGAAACACAATGCTGTAGCCAACGGTTTCACAAAGAAGGTAGTGGAATCCAGATATGAACAGCTAGAGATGACAGAGACTGAAGGGGAAGAAGTTACAATTTTCCTCCAAAGCAGATTCTATCTTAGAACTTCATCTCATACCCCAGGTTGGGGGCTGCATGTCTAAATACCAATGCTTGATATGTACACCACTTTTGGCTGCTCCTTAATGAGCTCTAAATGTAACTTTTAAAAATTTAAACTGATGGGTAAATGCACAAGTTTTCTAGAATTTTGATGGAGTTTACCGGGAGATTTTGAGCCTTCTTTTGGCATATGTATGCCTACCACTTGGATAGTACAGAATGTATCCCTACCTATTTCTAACTATGAAATAAAATTAACACGACTTTTCCCTTCAGTTAAAAGAATTAAGAAAAAAGATTCAAAAGCAACCGTTTCTCAGATGTAGACAAATAAAATTCACTAGTTCCACATGCCATAAATGTTATGAGTTTTCCATTGGCTTCTCAGCATTGTCTATTACATGTAGGAAATATTTCTCCAAGGAAAATCCAAGCTAGCATGGGAACACATTGCACAATAATTTCATAGTTTTGCTAACAAACCAGGTGAATTCAAAAAATTCCTAGGACGAATAAATTAAGCATTTACCTGCTGAAGAGCCATATGTTGTTCAGTTTATAATCTTGCCTTCTCCAGACATGTTTCCATGGAACTTTATACTTCATAATTATTACAGGATTGAAAAAATAAACTATACACTTAGAAAATGAACCAAATAAAATAGCAAATGTGAGGTACTTACAAGGTTCCATATTTGAAAAGCATTGAGCTGATCCACAGAATTTCCCATATACCATTTGCATGGTAGGATGTTACATAAACATTTCCATTCACTATGAAATACCAAGCTCAACCCTATACAATATTTAAAG